>CM069134.1:19516393-19757492 GCA_035221665.1 Okamejei kenojei
TATCAACTTCCTTAGAAAGCTTTCATTCTATTCCCTTTCATTCCTGCCTGCTGTAATCTCAAGGTTGGCGTCTTCTAACCACTACTTCCTGTTTATCTTTTGTTCTCCACTCATTCTAGCCTTGGCAGTGGACCACACAAACCTTGACCTAGGATTCCAAATTTTGGAAAGAAATTCCAGGGCTCAAATAACAAGGGCATCTTGGAAAGAGGGATGCCAGCACAAACAAAAACCTATGGTAACCGAAACAATGATTTCTAATAAGTAGATATTAAAAATAATTAAGATTATTTTGCAGCATTAAACCTTGACACAAAATAAATTGAATAAGAAGATTTTAATGATTCTCCTCACACTCATAGAGTCATAGAGTTTTACAGTGTGGAAAATGAGCCTTTCAGCCCATCTCGTCCATGCCAACCAAAATGCTCCTTCTAAGCTAGTCCCATTTGCCCATGGTTGGACAATATCCCTCGATAAATTCTTATCTATATTTCTGTCCAAGTGTCTGGACTACCTCCTCTGGCAGCATGTTCCATATACTCCCCATCTTGTTAGTGAAAATGTTGCTCCTCAGGTTCCTAATAAATGTTGTCTCTCTCTTCTTAAATCTATGTCCTATGGGACTTGATTCCATATCCTGGGTAAAAGACTCTGTGCACTGTTAACAATTATGGTATTATTGCTTTCCAGAGAGTTATTTTACATTATTTTGAAAATAAAAGTCCATCATATGTTACACTGAGGAAATGTTACAATGTCAGATGTACCATTGCTCAGATGTAAAATTAAAATGGATTTAAATTCGAAATAAATTCTAATTTGGACAAGTTATAGCAATGTTACAACATTTTTAGATTTTAAAAATCAAATCTGCAATTTATCCCATCAGATAAAGCATAAAGAGAAGTTTAATTTGACACCTAATTCACTTTCATATCTTCAGTATTAAAAAGGTTATTTTCCATTTTCATACTCTGAAATTAGCATCTTGTTCCCTGTTGCTTTCCATTGACTTAAGACAAAAGCTGTGATCGAGGACAGTCAAAAGCCCATAACTTTCTTAAAAATTAAGAGAACTGAATTAATTTTTCAATTATTGTAAATTGAAGCATTCTGAAACAAATATGAAATAATGTTACTTGGATGACCTGAAATTAAAGCATATATTTAATTAGTTACCTAATTGTAACTAATTACAAAATTCAATTACTAGATCTAAACATCTATCCATTTCTTATGAAAAGGTTAACATTTTTAAATAGCCTAAGTGTCCAAATAACATTCACACAAGAATTCACAATATAAAATTATTTTAAAAACCAAAATGGAAGGAATTTAGTGTTTAATTCCCGTAAATTAATGGCCATTTTAATCATCTTGCGAGTGGGTTAATGGCCATTTTGTGCGAACGCGATCGATTGGAACGTTGCGGTTTGCAGTGAATTTAAACCCCATTTCGGCAGGAAAAACACTGCCAGTTCGTATATTTACATAATCACATTTTTGCTGATGGTCAAAGAAGATGCAGGTAATGTTTGGGACAGTTTGATTTTGTCAGCAGAGATCAGACAAAGATTGGGAGAGTCGCGTAGTGCTAGTAGCCCAACGGTATGAAGATTGAAATCTCTAATTTCTGGTAACCTGCTCCCCCACAGTTCCTCCATCCACACAATCCCTTCTTTCCCACAACACTCCGATGCCTCTCACCCAGCTTCTTCCTCACCCACTACATCTGGCCACCACCTACACACTCTGCTGATAGGGTGATCCTCCCCCAGTGTTCCCACATGTCCATCCCACCTGTAACGAGACCTCCTTACTTCCTTGTGCTGTTTCTTTGAAATTAGTGCAACAATGCATTCCCCAAAGCATGCATGCAGTGAAGAAAGCGAATGGCATGTTGGCCTTTATAACAAGAGGAATCGGATATAGGAGCAAAGAGGTTCTTCTGCAGTTGTACAGAGCCCTAGTGAGACCACACCTGGAGTATTGTGTGCAGTTTTGGTCCCCTGATTTGAGGAAGGACATTCTTGCTATTGAGGGAGTGCAGCGTAGGTTTACAAGGTTAATTCTCTGGATGGCGGGACTGTCATATGCTGAGAGAATGGAGCAACTGGGCTTGTACACTCTGGAGTTTTGAAGGATGAGAGGATATCTCATTGAAACATATAAGATTGTTAAGGGTTTGGACACGCTAGAGGCAGGAAACATGTTCCCGATGTTGGGGGAGTCCAGAACCAGGGGCCACAGTTTAAGAATAAGGAGTAAGCCATTTAGAATGGAGACAAGGAAACACCTTTTCTCACAGAGAGTGGTGAGTCTGTGGAATTCTCTGCCTCAGAGGGCAGTGGAGGCAGGTTCTCTGGATGCTTTCAAGAGCTAGATAGGGCTCTTAAAGATAGCGGAGCCAGGGGATATGGGGATAAGGCAGGAACGGGGTACTGATTGGGGATGATCAGCCATGATCATATTGAATGGCAGTGCTGGCTCGAAGGGCCGAATGGCCTACTCCCGCACCCATTGTCTATTGTCTAAGACTGACAATATAAAGGATATTTATTGAAAAATTAAATGTTATGCCCTAGCAGTGTGAAATCCCTGATTGGAGCACACCCACACCTGCAGTCAAATGCAGGTAAATTAGCATCAGAGTACATTCACTGCAAGATGAAGACAGGAGGGTATGGAATTGAGGGGGGTGTATCTGGGATGCCAGGTATCACCGTTGAGCCCTCTGGAGATGTTGTGGGCTTATCAAAGAAACGTCAAAGAAGTAGGGTGCCCACCTGAAGACCCCGTGGACGTCCTTACCCTACCCTTCACCACTCCAATCATGGCACTACTCAGACCATCACCTTCTGCATCCCTAACTACCATCTGCTTGTTCTGACCACCATTGGAAGCCACTACCCACAGACTTTTGCTTATGGCACCAACCCTCACTTGTAATTGAGTTTTGCAGTGTTACCCCTCTACTCCTGCCATCTCTCCCCTGAAAATTTTAGTTGACTGAATGTGAGAAGCTGGGAGCTTCTCTAGTCAACAGGTAGGTGCATGAAAGTCCAATGCAAAATTCTGCACGATGCCCATTGGAGCTGTTGTTTCATGGCTCTAGTGACCCAAGATCAATCCTGATCTCCTGTGCTGTCTGTCACAGTTTTTACCTTTTGCTTTAACAGCTTGGGTTTCCTACTGCAGCTCCAGTTTCCTCCCATACCCAAAATATTTGCCAGTTGGTAGGTTAACTGTAAGTTATCTGTGGCTTATAGTTGAGGAGAAGCAGTGATTGGGAACATGTGGAGTGCAAAGTGGGAAAAGAGCTTGCAATTCTGTTAAGCCTTGCTGTCTCCTCCCCTTCCCACCTCTCCCTCAGCCCTCGGGCCCTGGCATTCCCTCTCTCTCTATCTCCCTCCCCCACCCCAGTCGCACCAGCTTCTCATTTTCACACCACAAACAGCTTACGGCTTGTTCCCTTTATCATCGATACTTTTTTGCATATCTTTCATTCATTGTTCTTTATCTCTCCACATCACCGTCTATATCTCTCGTTTCCCTGATCCCTGACCAGTCTGAAGAAGGGTCTCGCCCCAAAACGTCGCCCATCTCCTTCGCTCCTTAGATGCTGCTGCACCCGCTGAGTTTCTCCAGCCTTTTGTGTACCCCCGAGCTTGTATCCATGCTGTAGACTTTATAACCACAGCCATCTTCCAAAGATCTTATTTCCAGGCTAAAATCCGGGCCAAGGGTTGAAAACCAATATTTATCAAATATTATAAATGCAAATTAAATGTTTTTACTTTTTTGTTTTGTTTAGTTTATTTATTATAACGAAGAAAGGAACAAGAAGTGACTTGGATCGTTTTATCATATGGGGAAAAAGTAGAGAGGCAGAATTTAAAGCTGAAGTGTACTGCTGCTGTGGCTTTGGTTTAAGCAGCCTAGCCATTCAGAATGTAAATCCCTCCTTTGCATATTGTAAAACTGAGCTCAATAAATCTAGAGATTTTTATTTTGTTTTGCACAGGAAAGTAAGAGTCAAGGTTGAAGTTAATTTGCAAGACTCGATTGATTTAGAGTAAGCTTAGAAAAAAGAAAGTTATCACCTCAATAAGAGAAGCTTGCATTTTGATATAAAATGCTCCAAAAAACTGAAACTAAATTAGGCCTCCATCAAAATGACTGAATTTTATATTCTTTGGTGTGTCCAGAAAGCCACTTAATGCTGCAATCAGTTGTGGCCATTAAACATCATCACCACAAGAATTTCAGCGTGACGAGGAATAGGAAGTAAATTTAGCCCCATAAGTTTCTCCTCCGTCTACCTATCACCTATTAAAATAAATGTATCAATTTTCCCTTCTCTCATTTGAATCAATGACTATAAACATAAATAGAAACACATACAGGAGGAAATCAGGATGCTTGGCAGTTACTTTCCAGTGAGTGATGTTGACTTTATCACTCAAGAGATATGCAAATGTCCTATGATACACACCTACTGTTGAAATAGTTTAAAGCACAACAGGTTTAGGTCTGGCAGATGTACAATGACAAAATGATAAGCAATAGTGTATAAATATTATACCACTTTACCCTAATCGCTATTAAAAGTATATTTATCATTAAGAGTATCACAGATGATAAGCTTTACACATTACCTACATGACCTCCCCACCTCATGATCAGACAAGAAACAAATTTATCATTGCATCTCATGTTTTACAGCTTTCTGTGCGTAAATCATATTTAAAGTGTTTGCTATAAAAGTTAATTTACTGATATTTGAATTCAGCTCAATTAGTTCAAATCCTGAAAGAAATAACTATATATAAAATAAAGATTTATTGCAATTATTCTTTCTTCAATTACAAATTGTTCGTATAAACAAATGACCTTACCCTGACTCGCGTGATGGCAAAGTGTTTGGGGTTGGGCAAAGGTCATCATAGGTACAATAGATCTCTCGAGGGTGGCTCAGTGGCACAGTGGTAGAGTTACTGCCTTATAGTGCTTGCAGCGCTGGAGACCCAGGTTCGATCCCGACTAAGGGTGCTGTCTGTACGGAGTTTGTACGTTCTCCCCGTGACTGAGTGGGTTTTCTATGAGATCGTCAGTTTCCTCCCACATTCTAAAGACGTACAGGTTTGTAGATTAATTGGCTTGGTAAGTGTACATTGTCCCTAGTGTGTGTGTGTAGGGTAGCGTTAATGTGCGGGGTTCGCTGCTCGGTGCAGACTCAGTGGGCCGAAGGGCCTGTTTCCACGCTTCGTCTCTAAACTAAACAAAGAATTTGGAGTGGGGGGATAAGCACAATAAGGCCGTTTTCGGAGTGTGTTTCTAGTGGCTAGTGTAATTAATGTAAGGATTGGGATCTTGGCACAGACTGAGGGGATGCAGGGGTATAGATTAACAATAGACTAGTACGGAGAATGGTGATCTTTGCAATGGATCAGAAGTACAGTTAAAACTCTGCTTGGTACAGTAGTGATGGCATGGTTTGCAATTTAATAACTAGCCTAAGATGGTAGTCCAACAGGTTGATGAAGTCATGTTTATTATGCCATTGGGAGTGAAAATACTAGCTATGGTTTGCCTCAAGGAAGTTTTGTTTTATACGGACTGGCGTTAAATAGGTAAACTATGACAAAAGCCTTCGAATCAATAAAGATTACCTTTCATAGTAGGTAAAAGTCCTCTTTAGTGCCAACATGTCAGTGAGGGCAGGAAGGTTTTGGCCTTTTGGCAACATTAATAACATTTATACCAGCATAGAAAGATTAAAGTTGAATGGTTAACTATGCCAAATGCAGCTGAGAATTGAAGTGTCATTGAATTGAACTGAAACTTATGGAAGTTTAGTGTTGTAGATGGGCTGTGAAAACAAGTTGCTGTGTCCAAAAGAATGCAGTGTTCATTAGGGTATTTTTGTGGCCCATCGGATGATCACATTCCTTCTCATGTTGATTTGCTGCCAAATGTACTGGTCCCCGTCTGCAGAAGCAGTGTTAATTTGAAACCTTGGAACATTTTGTTTCCTAATGAACTATGCGAGGGCATAGGCCTTGTGAAATGCTCAGTTGTTCCTTTCTTGTGCAATATCAAATAACTTGAACATGGAAGGACTGAACCCAGCCAAATTGAGTGAGATAAGCAATTATTAATCTCCAATGTAATATAAAAATGATCATATCAGGAATGGAATAATTCCCAATTACTACTGTGAACATTCTGTGTTCTGGTGTTTTGAAAATTATGTGCTTTAATATATAAAGCATTTACATAGAATATAGAAAAATACAGCAGAGAAACAGGCCCTTTGGACCATGATGTCTGTGCCAAACGTGATGTCAAATTAAACTAATCCTTTCTGGCCTCATATAATCTATGTCCCTCCATTCCCTGCATATTCATGTACCCATCTAAAAGACTTCTGAACTTGGCTATTGCATCTGCTTCCTGAGCCACCTTGGGTTCCTGTCACCCTCTGTTCAAAAGATTTGTCCTGCACATCTAATTTAAGCTTTCTCCCTCTCACCTTAAAGCGATGCAATCTAGTATTTGACATTTCCATCCTGCAGAAAAAGTTCTGGTTGTCTACGCATCTCATAACTATGTAAACTTCTATCAGATCTCCCTTCAGCTTCCAACATGTCAGAGAAAACAATCT
This sequence comes from Okamejei kenojei, assembly GCA_035221665.1. Classification (NCBI taxonomy): domain Eukaryota; kingdom Metazoa; phylum Chordata; class Chondrichthyes; order Rajiformes; family Rajidae; genus Okamejei; species Okamejei kenojei. Next base: position 19,523,064 of record CM069134.1, read on the forward strand.
AAATCTGTCCAACATCTCCTTGTAGTTAATACCCTGTTATCCAGTTAGCATTCTGGTAAACGTCTTCTGCATCCTCTCCAAAGCCTCCTCATTCTTCCTGCTATGGGATGATCAGAACTCCACACAATACTCCAAATGCGGTAGCACCAAAATTTAAAATAGCTACAACATGGCTTCCTGATTTTTATACTCAATGTCTCCACTGATGAAAATAAGTATACCGTATGCCTTGAGCAAATAATAAAGTGCTGGAGGAACTCAGCAGGCCAGTCAGCAGCTGTAGAGGGGATGGACAGATGATGCTTTGGTTTGGAGCCCCTTCTACAGACTGCCCCCCATACATTTGACCTTTCAAAATGCAACACCTCAAACGTGCCCTGATTAAACTTCATCTGCCATTTCTCTGCCATATCTGTGACTGATCGATATCTTGATACATTATTTGACAGCTTTCTTCACTGCCTGCAACTCCAGTTCTGGAGAATCTAAGCAATCAAATTGTCATTGATTCCCTGCACTGTAATCGTTTGGATCAGCCTATCATGACGGACCTTGTCAAATGCCTTACTGAAGTTCAGGTAGACAACATCCACTCCCCCACCCACAACAATCGCCTCTGTCAAATACTCAAAAAACTCAATCCAAGTTGTAAGACATGACCTATCCCAGTCAAAGCCAAGCTGATTGTTCATAATTATCCCATTTTCTTCCAAATGCGAGTCAATCCTAACCCTAAGAATCCTCTCCAACAGACTCTCAACCACTGATCTGGGCTGATCAGTCTATAATTTCCTGGATTACCCCTGTTTCCCTTCTTAAACAAATGGGCAATCGAATTATCATTGGCAAATTGGATTAAAGAGAATCCCAAGGCATTAATAAATACATTAAAACAAGAGGTTATCGAGGCAGAGTGTACACTATTCAAGGATAAAGGAGGACATTTACGCTAGGATGATGTAGGTGAGGTACCAAATGAGTATTTTGCGTCTATGTTTACCACAGAAAATGACATAGGGCAGAGTGAGATCAGCGTGAGGTACAGTATGTAAATATTCCAGGGATACTCTCTGTCTGTCGCAACCTTACCTGTGACTAAGAGGATACAACAATCTTTGTCAAGGCACCTGCAATCTCCTCTCTTGCCTCTCTCACCTCTCTCAACTACCTAGGATGGATCACTTTAGGTCTTGGGGACATCCGCCTTGCTGCTCTTCGAGAGATGTAACATGACATCCTTCTTGATTTCAAAATGCCCCAGCATATTTATTCTCTCGGCCAACAAGTAGCGCTGGAAAAGAGCCAGTCTGTTGCATATAGCTGCCCAACATCCTTTTCGCTGTCACTCAAATAGACCAACGACCCACTGTCAAACCTGGACCAGAAGCACCCATTAAGATATTCACCTGAACAACGGAATAACCATAGACCAGGTTATAAATAGTCCAACTATTGTTAGAACCAGATGCAACCCGAAATGTCACCTATTCTTTCTACAGAAATGCGGCTTGACCCGTTACTCCAGCATTTTGTGTCTATGTGCAGACAGGTCAAAATGTGTTGGGCTCAGACTCAATAGTTTTACATCTTAATATCCCATTTGCTATCTTCTTCTTCTTTCGTGTGGCGTGCACAGCCTAAAGTTGTTGGACAACTTGTTCTATTTGATCTTCCGTTTGTGCACGACGAGTTGATTGCATTAGTCGAAACAGGGCCGACCACGTGAAGGTTGCAATCTCCCACCCCCCATTTGCTATAAACTTATTCATTATCTCAAACATCATCAGGACATAGCAAAGACAGATTGACACATTCAATTGCAGGTTAGATTTCCTTCAGAAATAATATATTAGGATGGAATATACCAATAATTTGAAACTTATAGTAAGGTATATATAACATGCACAGGAGGTGCAGATGAATCAGGGATACTGCCCCTGACGCTCTTTGCCAAAGGATCTTGTTTGAGTAATGTCTGGGTCTAATTGTTTATAAAGCTAATTGCTACATTTAATCTCCAACTCCATCATCATTGTATCGTGCAATTACTGGCATTTGTTTTGAACTAGGTACTTAATTAATATAAAGTAGGGATTACCAGCTGGACCTAAACTGCACAATGTGCACAAAATATGTGAAAATCTTCATTATTATTCATTAACATTATTTAATTAGAAAACCCCTTGACATGTTGGCAGTTTAAGGGAATTGTACACACTGTCAAAACATCGATCAGACGGTAGCTATGCTAACCAGGAATAGTTCTGTTAAGGTAACATTAGAGTAGTTGAATTGTGATAACACAGAGGTATGGTCTCGGCCTAGTGAATTTTGTCTTGTCACTCCCACCCCCTTCCCCCCCCCCCCCCCCCCCCCCCCCCCCCCCCCCCCCCCACTTTCTCTGTGGCTCTGCAATTCATTCTCTCACAAGTGCTTATTATATTTCCATTCTTGGATTAACCCCACATAACAAAGTGGAATACTTACACTTCAAGAGCCATGGAGAAGTTTACAGTTCTGAAATTTATTTGTTTCCTGGATTATTGTACAGGCCTCTTCCAGGTTTAAATAGGTCATTGAAGCCATGGCAATGTAAAATATCTGGAGCTGTGATTGGCTTTAGATTGATCATAAAGACAATTGTAAGCCAATGTCCACCAAGATTTTGCAAATTTGCTTCATTTCCTATATGGACATTTCCACTGACTGGCACAGCTGCTAAAGCTGCTGCATCACAGTGCCACGGACCTGGGTTCGTTCCCGACCTCGGGTGCTGTCTGTGTGGAGTTTGCACGTTCTCCATGTAACGGCGTGGGTTTCCTCGGGGTGCTCGGGTGTCCTCTCACATCCCAAAGATGTGCGGGTTGGTAAGTTAATTATCCTCTGTAGATTCCCCCCAAGTAGAAGAGAAAGCGGGATAACGTGGAACTAGTGTGAACAGGTCGTTGATGTTCGGTTTGTCTAAAAGTCTAAAAAAGGTCTGAAAGTCTAAAAAGACAAAGCTGTTGTCTTCTTCATAACCAATCCCTCTGGTTTAAGGATGGTTTACATTCAGTGTTTTTGTTTAGTTGGTTAATGAAACTAATTCAGAAATCACACGCATCCATTGGTGGGGCAGGAGGTGCCCGATGGGGGAGGCGGGGATGGGCAGACTGTGAGTTGGCAAACTCCCTCTGATGTGCTCCTGATGCACAGCCTCATGCATCTTCATCCCATCTCATCTTGAGCAGTCATGGATCAGAGATTCTCTGCAGTCAGTGGGGATGTTGTATTTCTTCAGGAAGGCTTTGAGCATGCACATCTTTAATTATATCCATAGTCGATTGGTAACTTATTCACTTGAACAAATCTCAAATCTGGTTAAAACTTGTAGACAAGACAACCATATCTCTGAACACTTGTGCTTGGCCCGCTGAGGCCCGCTGGATATCCCGGTTGCTAACCATTTCAACTCCTCTTCCCATTCTCAACATCGCACTCACCCCTCTCATCCATGTGCATCTTCACTTCCACCATCTGCAGATGTCCTCTCACCAAGCCCCTCCCCCCTCCCCCCCCCCCCCCCCCCTTCACCCTTTCATTTCATATACATTTTGCTCAAAAGGGAAAATCTTACTGTTGGCATTTCAACAGCATCCTTTACTGTGTTTTAATCCATTAGTGATTCATGAACTGAAATGGTTGACATTTAATTGTTTACATAGGCTCCCATTTGGAAGATTAATTTAAAAAATGCATCTACTTTTTATTGTTCTATCTATTAGTTTAGAATTCCGTTAGAATTTAGAAGATTGAGGGGGGATCTTATAGAAACATATAAAATTCTTAAGGGTTTGGACAGGCTAGATGCAGGAAGATTGTTCCTGATGTTGGGGAAGTCCAGAAAAAGGGGTCACAGTTTAAGGATAAGGGGGAATTCCTTTAGGACCGAGATGAGGAAAACATTTCTCACCACAGAGGGTGGTGAGTCTCTGGAATTCTCTGCCACAGAAGGTAGTTGAGGCCAGTTCATTGGCTTTATTTAAGAGGGAGTTAGATGTGGCCCTTGTGGCTAAAAGGGATCAGGGGGTATGGAGAGAAGGCAGGTACAGCATACTGAGTTGAATGATCAGCCATGATCATATTGAATGGTGGTGCAGGCTCGAAGGGCCGAATGGCCTACACCTGCACCTATTTTCTATGTTTCTATGTTTCTATTAGTTTTTCCCAAAATACCTCTTAAAGGACCAATTGTCTTGTATCTGTGAGCAGAGAAGAGAAAATATTTTGAATACTATGCACAAAGGGTTTTCCTATTGTCTCATATGTCTGAGGGGTGACCTGATAGATAACATTATGGGAGGCATAGATAGGGTATTTTTCTTGCGTATGGCGTGCACAGCCTAAAGTTGTTGATCAACTTGTTCTATTTGATCTTGTTTGTGCAAGTCGGGTTGATTGAATTAGTCGAATCCGGGTGGACCACGTGAAGGTTGCAATCTCCCACCCCATAGATAGGGAAGACATTCAGGACCTTTGAACCAGGGTGGAAATGTTAAAGTCTAGAGGACACAGCTTTAATGTGAAAGGGACAAAGTTTAAAGGAGATGTGTGAGACTCGGAGAGTGATGAGTGCCTGGAATGTGCTTCGAGGGGTTATGGTGGAAGCAGATATGGCGGTGGCATTCAAGAGGCTTTTGGAAAAGCACATGGTTATGCAGGTAATGGAGGGATATGGATCATGTACAGGCAAAGAAGGTTAGTTTGACATGACATGGACTTCGTGAGAGGGTGGAGGATTGCAACCTTCATGTGGTCCACCCTGTTTCGACTAATGCAATCAACTCAACGTGCACGAACAGAAGATCAAAAGTTGTCCTACAACTTTAGGCTGTGCACGCCACACGAAAGAAGAAAAGACGACTTTGTGGGCGAAGGGCCTGTTTGCCTGTTCTGTGCGCCACAGGGTCTATGTTCTATGTTCTTATACTAATTGTTAATTACCCTCAATGATGTTTGCATTACTGCCATTGCTCACAATCTGACAAAGGATTTTGGACCTCTAATATTTGCTCAGTTTCTCTTTACCCAGATGTTGCTAGACTGCTGAGTGTTTTCAACATTTTTGGTAATTGTTTCAGATTCCCAACATCTGCAGTTTAATTTTCATTATCTGCTTGATTTTCAATCTCTTTATTCTGCTACCATATTCCTGCGCTGTTCTAACTCAGACTTTAGACGTCAGAGATACAACGCAGAAACAGACCCTTCGGCCCACTGAGTCCGCGCCAACCAGTGATCCCCCATACACTAACACCATCCTACACACAATTTGCAATTTTTATCGAAGCCCATTCACCTATAGACCTGTGCACCTTTGGGATATGGGAGGAAACCAGAGCACTCGGAGAAAACCCACGCATTCGCAGGGAGAACACACAAACTCCATAGTCGGGATTAAACCCGGGTTTCCAGCGCTGTAAGACAGCAACTCTACCGCTGCGACAACGTGCTGCCAAGGCAGAAGCCTTTTAGTTACATTTCTTTTTTGCTGCTTTTATTTGATTCGGTTCTGCTTCTCTTCTGAGTCTCTCAGGAACTTGTCCCATTTATCCGAGTTTGTTTTCCAAGTTTCACACAGAGAATATGTTATTTTTTGGCTTTAGTGTTAATTACAGCATGAAGTGAATAATTAAAGCCATGTGTTCGTCTGCTACTAGGTTACTGACCAATTCTGGTGAGTTGTTAATCATTAATTATAACATCAGTATTCGATCCAGTTTTCTGCTCCTTGTTCTGCACTCCAATTCATTAGTGCGAAAAGTTCAGAATTATAAAGTTATCTTCATTGAAAGTAAACTGAGCTTGCAATCCCCCAACTGCTGATCTTTAACATTAAAGAAATGTTCAGCAGTTGGGGGAACTGCTGATCTTTAACATTAAAGAAATGTTTAAAAAATTTTTTGTTTACAGTTGTACTTTGTCTCATTTTGAAATTATTGTTGTGTCTTTGGCGGAGACTACTATCTCCACACAATTTTGCCTCTCAACTGGGTCGGCCGCTAACAAACACAATGACCTTGGTACTTGTTACATTGCAGATAACAGGCCTGCAAAATCGTCACTGAGCAAGCACGTGTGTGACCTTGTGATGCTTGCAGCTTACAACTTGAAGCTGTGCAAAGCTCTGATATCTCCATTAAACTGCAAACAAAAAGCACAGTGGAACATCAACTCTCTTACTAGAAGATCCAATTAAAATTTTCTAACGATGAGAGAGCTTTATTTTAGCTTTTAACAATTGAAAAACACAACGTGCCAGTCTCCATAGCTTATTCCAATGAGGTAGTGTGTCGGAGTGGTTTCATCCTAATAGTGGCATAGGAATCATCAGCATGTTTTAATCAGTTCAAAATCTCCTAAGTATATCACAGCCTGCTTCGTCATACATAAAATACTGTAGACTTGGTGGTATTGTGGTCACACTGAGATTATTTCATATGCTGCAATGTTTGATGAAATGAAGGACACTAGTTCCATCTACAGTCTTTCCAGTAGGTGTTAACTCCCTCGCCTTTGAAAGTCCTCCTCTGTTCTGGACACTCAGTGGGGTGAGCCCAGGGGTCTGCTGGAGAGAGGTCACCCAACACTATATTCATGATTCCAAATTGCTTTGATCTCATTGAGGTACAGGAGACATTGCAGGCACTGGGATTTGCCCGCACTCACGATTCCCACAAGGGTAGACAGTCTTTAATTGACTTGCCTATAAGACCCTCCCCCCCCTCCCCCCACCCAGGGACCAACCGGAGCATTTTTATCAACACCAGAGGTTCTCTTCTCTCAATATGTAGCGGGTGGTCAGCCATCTGAATAATTTCATCAAAGGGAATGGTATGTTTGCAGGCAGCACAAAATTCAACTGGCCCCTCAGAGAGTGCCTGAGTACCAGGGATTTTCCATTACCTGCATTTCGCTGAGCCAGGGATCCTGTTTTTTTTACCGCCTGGCTCCACACAACAATTCACACACCTTAGGCCTTTAGAACGGCAGAGTGGCGCAGCGGTAGAGTTGCTATCTTAAATCGCCAGATCCTGACTACGGGTGCTGTCTGTATGGAGTTTGTACGTTCTCCCTGTGACCGTGTGAGTTTTCTCCCGGTGCTCCGGTGCTCCTCCCACACTCCAAAGGCGTATTGGCTTCCGTAAATTGTGAAATTGTCCCCAGTGTGTGTGGGTTAGTGTACAGGGTGATCGCTGTTCAATGCAGTCTCGATGGGTCACAGGGCCTGTTTCCACGCTGTATCTCTAAAGTCAAAAGTCTAATTGAGGACTGATACTACAAGAGCTATGCAACTACCGACATTGGTGTGGAAAATGTTCCAGAAATGAGATGCCATTACTTGCATCAGCCCATGCACGTTCTGTTGTATACATGTGCTGGCTTCACGATTTCAGGCTGCATGCTGCACAACCCAGTGCCCTGAGGACAATAGCCAGTGCCAAATGAAGAGCAGTAAGGAGACATGGAGCCTCAGGACCATGAGACCAAAGTTAATGTGCAACTGGAGCAAGATGAGCAGAATTAGCGGGGCCAGACATTGTCAGTAAAGGCATGCTCACCCTTCTTCTCCCAAAAGTTTCACACGGAGAGCTCTGTGATCCAGAGCATTAGGGAAGTGGTCAGCTCGGTAACAACCTCGCAGACGCATGCTGAGGACATGCAGTTCCTTCTACACTGGCCTGTATGACAGAAAGGTCCCAAACAGCACAGCCTTCCAGAACTTCCTGTCCTCTATCATTGAGGTCTTGGAGGGCAGGAAGCAGGAGAGTCTGGACCAACTATGGACCCTGGAGGCTCCATCCATTCCTTTGATTTGAATAAAACTCCCAAAAGTGATGGTTTACCAGCTGAATTGTGCTTGGCTTTATGGGACTGTGAGGGCCTGGTCCTGCTGGAAGTATAGGAAGGAACTACAGCTGCTGGTTTACACCAACCCAAAATGTCACCCATTTCTTCTATTCAGAGATGATGCCTGTCCCACTGAGTTAATCCAGCATTTTGTGTCCATCCTGCTGGAAGTATACAATGCTAAGCCTCTGGCGAGCAGCCTGTCAGACTCCATGAGGAAGGATATCATCACCCCCATTCTACAAGTAGAATGAAGGGGTGGGGAGGGGAGGATGATATCAGGAATCGGATGCCCATCTCGCTACAAGATCCTCCCCTGTCTATGACCATTGGCAACTGGGTGAGGGCTGCTCTGGGACAGGTGATTCAGCCACACCAAACCTGTGCTGGACCAGGCAGCCTCGCACTGCTGAGGGACACCATCGCTTACGTGCAGGACAGAGGGTGATGCCTGCCTGGTCAGTTTGGTCCAGGAGAAGGCCATTGACTGGATATCGCACACGTACATGATGGACGTGCTCTCCAATATGCGCTTTGGGGAGGGAACGAGGAGCTAGATCCAACACTGAGATCTGTAGTGCAGTCCAAATCAACAGGTGGGGAATGGATAGCTTCCCCATCCTGGAGTCAGGCAGGGTTACCCACTCTCCCTGTCTTGTTTGTGTGCTGTTGTTAGGTACTTCCCCCCCCCTCTGGTGAATGCTATGTACTTAACTCTTTTGTTTCTCTCCTGAGTGCAGGCCCCGTGGCTGGGAGTCAGGAATCAAGGGGTTAAGGCCTCCTGTACCTGATTGGTCAAGCTGCGTCAGGTGACGGGTGACCCATCGAAAGCTTAAATACCAGGAGTCTCCCAGAACTCTCTCTCTCTTCGTCGACCCTGACTCATGAACAGACTGTGGTTTGAACTGCAGGAGGCCTGGTCACATGGCATAGAACTTTGTGTATTATTACCTACATTTGTCAATTACTATTGAATTGGGACGCATAAGGGCTGACCTGAGGGTTTTCGTGTATTTTGTTTAAGGGTTATTTCCATTTAGGCAGGTTAGAGACTCTAGTTCGACGGCCCATTGCGAGGCTGGCTGGAGCACTGTTATCTTTGTTTATTAGTTTATTCTTGTCCTTGACTGGGTTGTTTGAATCAGGTTTGGGTTTTAACTAAATAAAAGACTATTTTCTTGAACTTGAGCCTGGTTTTTGACTATGTTACGCGGCTCGCGTAATTACCTGCATTCGGGAGACGTAACAAAATGGGGGCTCGTCCTAAGCTTTGAGGACCCTAGACAGTTTTGGGTTTTTTTTTGGTAGGCTTCTGGTGACTGAGGAATTCTGCGTTGTGAGGAGATTTTCTTTTCTCGTCTGTTTGTGGTGACATTGGTGCCCAGGGTTTGGCTGGTGGTTTGGTCCTACATTTGATATGGAGTTTAAAGTACAGGAATTTACTGAGGCTCCTAGTCGGGAGTTGTTTGATAAATGTACCAAGGAGCATTTGTGTATGCTGGCAGAGACCTATAAGGTGCCTATTGATAAGCATTTGAAGAAAGAGGCTATAAAGTTGGAGTTATGGTCTGTGTTGGCGAGGAGTGGGGTATTGTCTGCTGGTGCAGACAGTCCTCTATCTTCTACAAAGCCTAATCAGGAAATGGGGGACCCCATTCGATTGAAGGAGTTAGAGCTTGAAATGAAAAAGCAGGAGAGGGCCTTAAGAGAGAAAGAGATCCAATTTGAGCTTGAAAGGGAAAAGGGCCTGTGTGCTACTATTGTAAAGGGAGCGGGCACATCTTAAAGTCGTGTCCCGTCCTGCAAAGGAAAAATGCAAAGCCTGTGGCTTTGGTGGGTACACAAAGAGCACCTGTGGTTCCTGGGATGCCTGCGTCTGATGAGTGTAGGAATTATTCTGCGTTCATCACGAAAGGTTTTGTTTCTCTAGAGAATGGGGGTCATAGAGTCCCAGTATCCATCTTGCGTGATACTGGTGCTACTCAGTCCTTTATATTGGATAGTGTACTGCCGTTTTCTGGGGAGTCATCGGTTGGGTCCAGTGTCCCTATGGTAGGATTCGGGTTGGAGGTCATTGTGGTGCCTTTGCATACCGTGAGTCTCGAGTGCGAGTTGGTTTCAGGCCGGGTAATTGTTGGGTTACGGCCGTGTTTTCCCGTTGCGGGAGTTTCTGTGATTTTGGGGAATGACTTGGCAGGAGGTAGAATTTTAATTACTCCTGAGGTGACGGCTGTTCCGATGGTGCAGAGTCCTGATGTATTGGCGATGCAGCATCCGACGGTCTTCACAGCTTGTGCTGTCACAAGGGCTATGGCTAAGAGCCAGGCAAAGTTTGAAGATGTAGTGGACCTGAGTGAGAGCATTTTTGGGGATCAGGATGATGGATCCTGTGTTGTGAAGGGTGTTTCTACATCTCAAGATGGGGTCTTGTCTGAAAATGTGCCGGTGTCGCTGTCACGTGACCGGCTGGTTGAGGAGCAAAAGAGTGATCCAGGTTTATCGGATCTGTTCGACTGCGCGGTGCCTGAGGGGGATATGGATTCCACAGCAAAGGGGTATTTTCTGAGGAATGGCTTGCTGATGTGAAAGTGGTCTCCCTTGGATATGTCAGGGCATGATGTTTGGAGCGTGGTTGATCAGGTTGTGATACCTCGTCGGTATAGGGACGAGATACTCTGTTTGGCTCATGATGGACCTCTGGGTGGACATTTGGGGGTCAATAAGACGTATGACCGTATCTTACGGAATTTTTTTTGGCCAGGGTTGAAAAAGGACGTGAAGCAGCACTGCAGGTGTTGTCACATTTGCCAGGTGGCGGGAAAGCCGAACCAATCGATTGTTCCTGCGCCTTTATATCCAATCCCTGTGGTCGGGGAGCCGTTTGAACGGATTCTAGTTGATTGTGTGGGTCCTCTACCTCGGACAAGGGTGGCAACAAGTTTTTATTGACAATTATGTGTGCGTCTACCCGCTTTCCAGAGGTGGTCCCTTTGCGTAACATTACTGCCCCTGCCATTGTGAAGTCTCTCACTAAGTTTTTTTCGTTGTTCGGTTTGTCCAAGGTTGTGTAGAGCGACCAAGGTTCCAACTGGGATGAAGGGGTTCATCTCGTTATGTTTGCGGTGCGTGAGGTCGTGCAGGAGTCTTTAGGGTTCAGTCCTGCTGACCTGGTGTTCGCGCATACTGTTTGTGGTCCGTTGAGGGTCCTGAAGGATAAATGGTTGCAGGAAAATTCAAAACGCTGTATTTTAGACCACGTCTGTACTTTTAGCCATGATCATATTAGACTGCGGATGGGCAGGGCCTGCGAACTGGCAATGGGTAATCTTGCTTCTGCTCAGTCTAGGATGAAGGGCTGGTTCGACGGGGAGGCTTCTAGTAGGAATTTTTCTCCAGGTGACAAAGTCCTTGTGTTGTTGCCTATTCCTGGTTCCAGTCTGCAGGCTCGGTATAGTGGTCCCTATCAGGTGGTTAAGAAGGTTGGTGCAAGGGATTACGTTATTGGTACCCCTGATCGGAGACGTAAGACTCAGCTCTGTCATATCAACATGCTGAAGCAGTACCATGAGCAGGAGCATGTACAGGTTGATGGGGAGGAGCTGTGTCCTTCGGTTTTGTCTAAGCCGGTTTTGGCTGTAGTAGTGCTGCCCCCTGACACGGGTGGTGATGTAGGTGAGGTGGCAGTGACGCAGGGAAAGCTGTGCAACTCTGAAGCTTTGGAGTCGCTTCCCTTGCGGTTGTCTCATTTGTCTGGAAGCCAGCGGGATGATCTGCTTGCTTTGGTGGGGCCAAATGGATCACTGTTCTCGGATGTGCCTTCTCAGACGTCCGTGCTGCAGCATGACATTGACGTGGCCGGTGCTGCGCCAATTAAACAGCATCCGTATCGGGTCAACCCGGACAAGCGTCAACGTCTAAGAGGCCAGGTTGACTATATGCTGCAGCATGCAATTGCTGAACCTAGTTGTCGTCCATGGAGTTCTCTGTCTACTGGCTACGAAGGCTAATGGGGAGGACAGGTTTTGCACGGACTTTCGGAAGGTGAATGGTGTAACTAAGCCGGATTGCTATCCTCTTCCACGGATGGAGGATTGTGTGGATCATGTGGGTAGTGCATCTTTTGTGTCTAAGTTGGACTTGCTAAAAGGGTATTGGCAAGTTCCTTTGACTAGGCGGGCGAGGGAGATCTCAGCGTTCGTTACGCCTGATAACTTTCTTCAGTACACAGTAATGGCATTTGGGATGCGCAATGCGCCGGCAACCTTCCAAGGTATTGTCTGGTTTGTCCTTCTGTGAAGCATACCTTGATGATTTAGTTGTGTGCTCCAGGTCTTGGATCGAGCACATCGGTCATCTGAAGGAGGTATTTTGTCGACTAGCGGAGGCAAACCTAACGATCAATCTGGGGAAGTGTGAGTTTGGCCAGGCCACGGTGACGTATCTGGGTAAGATGGTGTGCCGGGGTCAGGTTCGCGCTCTCGAGGACAAGGTGCGACATATTGTCGCATTTCCTGTTCCAACATCTAGGACTGAACTCCGTAGGTATCTGGCTATGGTTGGGTACTATAGGGGGTTCTGTCCAAACTTCTCTGCAGTGGCGGCTCCTTTGACGGATTTGCTGAGTCCGAAGGTAGCTTTTGTGTGGTCCGCTGAGTGTCAACAAGCCTTTGATCATACTAAGGGTCTTCTGGTGCGCGCACCTGTGCTTGCGGCACCTGAGTTTGAGCGTCCATTTAAGCTGGCAGTGGATGCTAGTGATCGTGGGGTTGGTGGGGTTCTTATACAGGATGATTCAGATGGGGTGGGGCATCCAATTTCGTACTTCTCTAAGAAGTTTAATCCCCATCAGAGGTGGTACTCCACCATTGAGAAAGAGACCCTTGCTGTGTTAAAGTCTCTGAGTCATTTCGAGGTTTATGTGGGCTACTCGAGTGTCCCTGTCGTCATGTTCACGGATCATAACCCTTTGGTTTTTTTGCAAAACATGCAGAATAAGAACAGGCGGTTGATGAGCTGGAGTTGGCAGCTGCAAGAATACAACCTGGAGTTCAGGCACATCAGGGGCAAGGATAATATCTTGGCTGACGCCTTGTCGCTCCAGTAGTGTTTTAGTACTGAATAGTTTCTTCCGAAGCCTATTCAGTATCTTTGGGTGGGGGTGTTAGGTACTTCCCCCCCCCCCCCCCCCCCCCCCCCCCCCCTCTGATGAATGCTATGTACTTAACTCTTTTGTGTCTCTCCTGAGTGCAGGCCCCGTGTAACAGCTGTGTAGAACCATTTACTGAATCCATCAGGAAGAACGAGAAGGGTGACATTGCCAGGCAGTGAGGGCACTCATATCAAAACCTCCCTTACTTGGACAATGTCACTGTCTTTTTCTCAGATTCACCGTTGGTCTGCAGATTGATTAACATTTGCGTTTGAGTTTGAGTTGGCATTGTCAACTGCAGGAAGAGCGAGGCAATGCTCTTGGGCAATTGGCTTCACCGATCGTCCATCCCCTTCACCATTAGGTCTGACTACCTGATGGATCTGGGGATCTGGTTCAGAGGGGCTGAGGTGTGCAACAAAAGCTGGCCAGAGCGGTAGCCATGTCAGGCAAAAACTGGGTCAGTGGAAAGCGCTCAATCTTGATTACCGTGAAAAATTGGGTCATCAGGCAGGTCACGGGGAGAACGTACAAATTCTGTACAGACAGCACCGTAGTCAGGATCAAACTCGGGTCTCTGGCGCTGTGAGGCAGCAACTCTACCGCTGCGCCACCGTGCTGCCCAAAAGCAGCGATGTTGCATTTTGCTGACTGGTATTTCTAAAATGAAACCCATGAGAGAGCATTTATTCCAACAATGCAACCAGTAGGATAGGAGACAACTCTACCTTTATCAGGCAAGATGAATTTTCAATGTGAACCATCCACAGCTTACATAAGTACACCAGTTTGAAATGTCTTTGCATCCTATTCAATCAATGAATATGGATGCTTTCACTGTTACGTATGATAAAACAATTTGTTTTACAAAATCAATAATGGGTACAGTGACGCAGCTAGTAATCTGTGCCTCCCAACTCTAGTGACGTGGGTTCATTCCTGACCTTTGGAACGGTCTGTGTGGAGTTTGCACATTCTCCCTACGGCTGTGTGGATTTCCCCCAGTGCTCCAGTTTCCACCCACATCACTAAGATAGGTGGAGCATTACAAGAAGCTTACCATGCAGGCATCCAGATGCAAGGAAAGCCAAAAATCCTTTTCAATCTGCATGGTACTGTTTGGCGAGAAGGAATGAGATGATGCCATCGCTCCTTGAAAATAATTCTTCATTGACCGTTTCTGCCTACATTGCATTCATCTCCGCCTCCATCAGGGAGTTCATGACCTTTTGACATTCATTGGCAGCGTGGACCTTGCTTAGTGCTGTGGCTGCTCTCAGTATCAGTGAAGACGTCCTTAGTCAGGCACAGACATCTCACAGATACTTCTTCACCAAGGTCTGGGTGGGAGAATTATTCCATGAATGCCCTGAATGGATATGTGTCGAGCAATTGGCTTCCAGTCAATGGTGGTAAACATGCCTTGCAGTTGCTTCAGCATGTAATACTCTGCCTCCACAACCATTCCATTCACTTCAGTGGAAGAGCTACTTGAAGTTTCAAGAGCTCCCTGATTATCTTATCCAACACTTCCACTATTAACCAAAAAATAAGCTGAGTAGCTACCATTCATTTTGAACATGAAAAGGTACAGCACAGGAAGCGGCCCTTTGGCCCAGGATGTCCATGCTGAACATCATGCAGAGTTAAACTAATCTCCTCTGTCTGCACATGATCCACATCCGTCCACACCCTGCATATCTAAAAGCCTCTTAAATGCCACTCCCCACCAACAGATGCAGCGTGCACAGAGCACCCACCACACTCTGTATAAAAGACTTGGCTGCAGAACTTCTTTACATTTTGCCTCTCGCACCTTAAAGCTAAGCCCTCCACACTTGGCCATTTCCACCTCGAGGGGGGGGGGGGGGGGGGGGGGGGGAAAGATTCTGACAGTCCACCCTTTAAATACTGATGATGTGGTATGACTTGCAGCATTACACAATAATTACTCAACCAGCTGAAAATAAGCTGTGTACATTCCACTGATTCCTTCTGTAAACGCTACATATTCTCATTTTCATTTTCATGATATAGCATTAAACCATTCCAAAAAAATCCTAAGGTGAGCTTTAAAATGTAGTGTCTACCCAGCGTGAAGTCCACTGTGCCTCTGAAATCAGTATTCGGCGTTAGGCTGGAGTCCTGCTTGCAATTGCTTCAGCAGCTTTCAGACATGGAAATGTCAATAATTTCTAGAGCCTGTCCCAAAAGGCGTTACCTTTACTTGGCAACAGAGATTGCTAATAAGGTAGAATCAGCTGTGCTTGATGTCATCCTGCTGGTATCTGTCCATCAGCACAGTGTTATCAACAATCCAAGGTGCCCTGGTGAGCCTGCAGTGTAAACAGGGCAAAATCTGTTAATTATCTTTGTGATACCTGAATTGAACTTTACCCGAGTCAATCCAAGTGGTAGTAAAATGTGTTTTAACATGCTGCCACCTCTAACGGATAGCAGGAGCCTACTTCTTAAAAGTTCCTGCATTTGTTTATGTATGTAGTTCAAATAAACTTAATATGAAATACGGGATCAGAGTGGCATAACAGAAGATGTTGAATTGTTAACTTTCTGATCCCACAAGCCTGCAGCACATTCGTCAATGAAAATTTGAAAAAGCAAACAGCCAGGAAAATGCTTCTTAAAATAACCTGCATCTCTGCTCATAAATCAACGTTTACCACTGACTTTCTTCATGCACCAGGCAGAGGCAATGTGGTCATTTGTCCCTGTGAATTTGAAAAGATACGGTGGGAAAACTAATAACCGTCACAATAGATTGCTTTATATTATTTTATCCTGTTTTGTTTTTTGCTTAGGTAGACAAAAATGCTGGAGAAACTCAGCGGGTGCAGCAGCATCTATGGAGCTAAGAAAATAGGCAACGTTTCGGGCCGAAACCCTTCTTCAGAAGGAACTGCAGATTCTGGTTTAAACCGAAGATAGACACTGGAGTAACTCAGCAGGACAGGCTGCACCTCTGGAGAGAAGGAATGGGTGACGTTTCAGGTCGAGACTCTTCTTCAGACTCAGGTTGAGACCTTTCTTCAGACTCTCTCAAGAAGGGTTTGATCCGAAACGTCACCCATTCCTTCTCTCCAAAGGTGCTGCCTGTCCCACTTGTTCTTTTTCATTCGTGGGTATATATAAATAACTTGGTCTCACATTGATTTATATGTTTGCTGTTGATGCCAAAACTGGCAGTGTGGTGACAATAGACAATAGGTGCAGGAGTAGGCCATTCGGCCCTTCGAGCCAGCACTGCCATTCAATGTGATCATGGCTGATTATCCCCAATCAGTACCCCGTTCCTGCCTTCTCCCCATATCCCCTGACCGCTATCTTTAAAAGCCCTATCTCGCTCTCTCTTGAAAGTATCCAGAGAACCTGCCTCCACCGCCCTCTGAGGCAGAGAATTCCACAGACTCACCACTCTCTGTGAAAAAAAGTGTTTCCTCGTCTCCGTTCTAAACTCCTTATTCTCAAACTGTGGCCCTCAGCTCTGGACTCCCCCAACATCTGGAACATGTTTCCTGCCTCTAGTGTGTCCAAGCCTTTAACAATCTTATATGTTTCAATGAGATTCCCTATCATCCTTCTAAACTCCAGTGTGTACAAGCCCAGCTGCTCCATTCTCTCAGCATATGACAGTCCCGCCATCGCGGGAATTAATCTTGTAAACCTACGCTGCACTCCCTCAATGAATGAATTTTTTTTTTTAGCTACAGGCGGGCAGATCTGGTTAGGCAGGCAGAGAAGAAGTAAATGGAATTCAATCCTGCGAAGTGTGAGGTAATGCATTAGGAAGCGGCAAACAAGACAAAGGATTACATGATAAACTGTAGGATACGAAGAGGTGAAGAGGAACGGAGAGATTCTGGAGTGCTTGTCTCAGAACGGAGAGGTTGCAGAGAGGGGTGCAAGTGTGGGGAAGGGAGTGAGAGACCTGGCTGCCCGCTGAGTGAGCGAAGGGAGAGGATGTTTAGCGCAAAGGATCAGAGGGTAGTGTGAGAGGAGGGAACTGATGGAGGAGCATGAACAGGGAGAGAACTGAGAGATCGGGGAATGTGAAAGGGAGGAAAGTGGGAGGGAGGACAGGGGGACGAGGAAGGAGCTCGGAAGTAAGGTATGACTAAAGTGAGCCAAACTAAAAGGAAATGGTGTGTGAAGGCTAGTGCTTTTAGAGTGAGGGGTGAGTGGAGGTGCTGAAAGAAATGCATGAAAGAAGGTGAATAAATTGAATAAATAAATTGACCCAGGCTAGATGTCATTCCCCACAGCAGAGAAAACAATATTTTGGAGCACACCATTTCAATTAAGGGTTCAACCTTAAACTTTGCTTATCCATTCCCTCCACAGACGCTGACTGACCCGCTAAGTTACTCCAGCAATTTGTGTTTTTTTTAAGTACCTGATAGAATAAGAAGGTAGTGAGGAAATAAATATTCAGGTAATGAGGTTTTGCTTGAAAGTAGAGCTGAAAATTGTCCCCTAATTTAAGAGGTCCCCGCTGGATGAGATCTGAAAGTGCCAAAGCCTACAGAGCAACAGACCAAGATTTGGGAAGTGACATTAACTTAATGTCTATTTTTTACCATCAGGCATATAGAGTCATAAAGTGTGGAAACAGGCCCTTTGGCCCAACTTGCCCACACCGGCCAACATGTCCCAGCTACACTGGTCCCACCTGCTAGTGTTTGGTCCATATCCCTCCAAAACTGTCCTATCGAAGTACCTGTCTAACTGATTCTTAAACGTTGGGATAGTCCCAGCTTCAACTACATCCTCTGGCCGCTTGTTCCATACACCCACCATCCTTTGTGTGAAAAACTTACACCTTAGATTCCGATTAAATCTTTTCCTCTTCACCTTAAACCTATGTCCTCTGGTCCTCGATTCACCTACTCTGGGCAAGGGACTCTGTGCATCTAGCAGATCTATTCCTCTCATGATTTTGTACACCTCTATAAGATCACCCTCATCCTCCTGCTCTCCAGGGAATAGAGTCCTGGCCTACTCAGCTCTCCCTATAGCTTAGACCCTCTAGTCCTGGTAAATCTTCTCTGTACCCTTTCCAGCTTGACAACATCTTTCCTCTAACATGGTGCACAGAACTGAACACAATATAACGAATAAATATTTAAGAAGGAACTGTAGATGCTGGAAAATCGAAGGTAGACAAAAGTGCTGGAGAAACTCAGCGGGTGCAGCAGCATCTATGGAGCGAAGGAAATAGGCAACGTTTCCGGCTGAAACCTTTCTTCAGACTGATGTAGGGTGGGGGGGGGGGGGGAGAATAAAGGAAGAGGAGGAGCCAGAGGGAGGACCACCATAATTTGGAGGAGCAGCACCTCATATATTGCTGTGCAGTTTATACCCCAGCGGCATGAACATTGACTTCTCCAATTTCAGGTAGCCCTCACTGTCTCCTCAGCCCCCCTCAGCCCTCCCTCTCCCTCAGCTCACTCCCTCGCCCTCCCTCAGACCCCCCCCCCCGCATCCGTCTGAAGAAGGGTTTCGGCCCGAAACGTTGCCTATTTCCTTCGCTCCACAGATGCTGCTGCACCTGCTGAGTTTCTCCAGCATTTTTGTCTAATAACGACTAAATAGTCTCCTTTTGCATTGTAAACTTAAATAATTCTATAAGATGCAATATCAGTCTTTTTACACCTATTTTATTTCTTGTCTATATTCTCTCAAATAACTTGTGGGTTTGCAGGTTAATTGGCCTCTGCAAATTGCCCTGAATTTGTAGGGAGTGCATGTGGAAATGGATTACACAGTGCAGATGTGAACAGGTGATCGATGATTAGCTTGGTCTCCGGGGGCTGAAGGGCCTATTTCAATCAATCCATATGACGATGAGAAAAGTGCGTAAGTGGTTGGCACAGCACAGTGATGTAAGAATGAGGACTGAATCAGGGGAGCTAAGCTGAAAGCAGTGGCGCATAACTCACATTCTGATGTGTGTATTACTGCATTCCCTTTCACCAGGCCTTGTCAAGCCTATCGCTCTTTGCACATACCTACTTTGCAAGTCCTCCCATCAATTTTAATCTGCAGTAGATCAGAGAATACATTTAATGTCACAATATATATTCATAATGATGTTAATTATCTAAGCACCAAAGAGTGGCACAGTGGCAGTGCTGGTAGCTCTGTTGCTTCGCAGTGGCAGAGACATTGGTTCAGATCTGACCTTGGACACCGTCGGTGTGGAGTTTGCATGCTCATCCTGTGACCACATGGGTTTCCTCCGAGTGCTCCGGTTTCCTCCCACATCCCAAATGACGTGCGAGCTTGTAGAATAATTGACCTCTGTAAATTCCTCATAGTGTGTAGGGAGTGGATGCAAAAGTGGGATAACATAGAACTAGGGTGAACAAGCGATCAATGGTCGGCATGGACTCAGTGGGCTGAAGGTTCTGTTTACCAGCTGTATTGTTCAATAAATCAATCAAAACGGAGGGAGCTCAAAAATATAGTGACAATTTGGTATCCAGGCTATGAAAACGAGTATAAAGTTTGCCAAAAAGACCAATAGAAAGCAAACATGTTATGATAAAAGGCATTTCATTAGCAATTATGGAAAAAAACTTTGCCAACCCCCAGAGATCTTTAACTCTCTCTTGCCTAATGATCCATCTGAAATCTCTAATTCTCTTACTGCGGGCTTTTATTCTCCACTCTCCTTGTTCCAACTTTGTCATCAATGCCATGTCTTCAAATGCATGGGCCTCACTCAGGGTTTAGAATTCCTTTTTAAACTCCATCTCTTTCTGTCTCTCCTTGTAGACCGTCCTTACCATCCATATCCTCCTCCATCAACACCCTGGTCATCCCTCAAGGTCTTTGGCGCACTGTCCATGCAATTCTGATGAGATGTCTGTGAAGTACCTTGAGACGGCTCTCCACACTAAAAGCTGCAATAAGAATGTCCATGTAAAAAACACACAGAGCTGGAGAAAGTTTGTTAGGGAAAAGTAGGATCGTGATTGGACCTGATCAGACACCAATAAACTGAATCGTAATTCAGAAGAAACCTATTTGCCCAAAGATTGTGGAACTCACTGCACAAAAGAGAAGTTGAAGTGAACTGTATAAAAATATTATGGTAGAAGATGGACAAGCACATAAGAAAGGAACTAAAGGACGTGGTCAGAGATTTAAACAGGGAAAGGCAGGAGAGGGCACGAGTGGAGCACAAACATTGACATGGGCTTCTTGGCCATATGTGCCATAACACCTAGACAAATTATTCAGCTTAAGAAGGATAGGTGTCGTAGGAATCAATGTGTAGGAAGGAACAGCAGATGCTAGCTTAA
Source organism: Okamejei kenojei (assembly GCA_035221665.1). NCBI lineage: Eukaryota > Metazoa > Chordata > Chondrichthyes > Rajiformes > Rajidae > Okamejei > Okamejei kenojei. Next base: position 19,543,428 of record CM069134.1, read on the forward strand.
ACCGAAGGCAAAGGGTGGTGGGTGTATGGAATAAGCTGCCAGAGGATGTAGTTAAGGCTGGGACTATCCCAATGTTTAAGAGACAGTTAGACAGGGACATGGATAGGACAGGTTTGGAGGGATATGGACCAAGCACAGGCAGGTGGGACTAGTGTAGCTGGGACGTGTTTGCCAGTGTGGGTAAGTTGGGCTGAAGGGCCTGTTTCCACACTGTATCAATCTTTGGACACAAAATGCTGGAGTAACTCAGCAGGATAGGCAGCATCTCTGGAGAGAAGGATATGGGTGACGTTTCGTCTGAAGAAGGGTCTCGACCCAAACCGTCACCCATTCCTTCTCTCCAGAGATGTTGCCTGTCCCGCTGAGTTACTCCAGCTTGTTGTCTATCTTCGTAGGAATCAAACTGGTTAACTTCCCCTTTTTGTGCTGGACAGGAATAGCGATGTTGCCCAATAACATTCTTCAAAAACAATGTTGGCGGCACAATGATGCAGCTGGTAGATTTGAGATCATACGTCCAGCGACACTGTTCAATGCCGACCGCCAGTGCAACCTGTGCAGAATTTACAAGTTTTAGTTTAGTTCAGTTTTGAGATACAGCGCGGAAAAAGGCCCCTTGGCCCACTGAGTCCGTGCCCGGCCAGCGATCCCCACACATTAACACTGCCCTGCACACACAAGGGACAATGTGTTCATTTATACTGAGCCTATTAACCAACAAACCTGTACATCTTTGGAGTGTGGGAGGAAACCAAGGATCTCGGAGAAAACCCATGCAGGTCCCGGGGAGAACGTGCAAACTCCACACAGACAGCACATGTAGTCTGGATCTAACCCATATCTCTGGCGCTTTAAGGCAGTAGATCTACCCATGACCACATGAGACTCCTCCAGGCAGTGCGTGTGCACCCATATCCTAAAGATGTGTCATTTGATTCATTAATTGACCACTATAATTATCCCGAACTGTGTATAGGTGAGTGGTAGAATCTTTGGGGAGTAGAGGGGGATATGGCCATAATAGATTTTTCAGAAAAAGCAGAGGGGGAATGGAATTATACTGTTAGCTGGCATAAAATTGATGGGTCAAAAATGATCCAAGGAACATGGAGGTTGTTGCATTTTGAAAGGCTTTTATTCCTCATGAAATCTGATGGATATTGGCACCTGCACACAGAAAATGTAATTAAGCCAACAAGTAAATATGATGTGGTCTGTGGTCACATTATAAAGATTCTAATAATTATCAACACATATTTTATTTTTTATTGCATTTAAAATGGAGACACAAGAGACTGCAGATGTTGGAATCTGGAACACAGAGGGAGCACTGGAACACTGCTGGAGGAATTCAGCATTTGAGGCTGAGAGGGGTCTCATCGGGGACCCTTGGACTATCTTTGATTGGATTTTACTGGCTTTATATTGCACTAAACATTATTCCCTTATCAGGTATCTATAAACTGTGAATGGCTCGATTGTAATCATTTATAGTCTTTCCATTGGCTGGAATGCAACAAAGGCTTTTCACTGTACCTCGGTACATGTGACAATACATTAAACTGAACTGAACTAAGTGGCAGTCGATGGGTTGGATTGGGACCCTGGATTAATGTCTACAAACCAAATGGTTTGTTAAATCAGGTCAGGACAGCAGACTTGCATCCCTAAAGGTTATTAGTGAACTAAATATATCTTCAAAGTCCAGTGGTTTTATTATCATCATTATCAATATAAACCTATACATTTCAAATGTTACTTCTTTAAAATACCCTTGTTCCCACTTGAGACTTGAGCTCATATCTCTGCAACAGAGACTAGGCTCCTGGTCAATCTGAGCTGGATGACCTAAAGAAGTAGTGTTATAGATATTTTCCCTTATTTAGTATTTTCTAATGTTCTTGTATCTACTTCCCAATCGATCACAAGAGCTTGTTGGCATAACAATTACCGAGTAATTAATCTTCAGTAAGCCTTCTAAAACATCCAAAATAGGAAGACCATTTCTCAGCCTATTCCTTGAAATAGCCCAGTTTAGAGATGGGAGAAAGCCTCATTCCAAAAAGGATTTAAGATCTATTCACAAACTCCACACCTTGATTGTGTTAGTATAACTGGTAGTAAGAAATAACAAGACAAAAATGTGGAAATTATCACATTTCTAAAAAGCTTTGCCATTGTCAGTGTCACCTAAATAGATCTGAACATTTTTTATGGAATTCCTTTACTATATAATGTTCCTTTGTTTATTCTCATGAATGCCATTGCAAAGGAGACAGTATGGGCCAATAACATAAACAATGTAAAATGCAGTGACAAAGAACAACAAACAAGCTTGTACAATCACACTAAGGAAGGGGACTGCTTGCTATTCTGTCTCATAGTCTATTGTAGTTAATCAAAACAAACAGTAGGGTGCTTTAAATTGTTTTGTTTCTAAAAAGGTACCAGAAGGAATAATATGCGAAACTGTCAACTGAGTGAAGGGTGTTTCTATAGTGTTACAACTGCTGGGAGATGTTGCCACATCATTGGAATAAATATATATCCTTTATATACCAATTCATTTCCAATAATTGTTAACTTCAAAACAAAGAAAATAAAGTGGCTCAATAAGATTGTTCCTTTCTCCCTTCCATTTAGGGGTGAAGTTCTGCTTCAAAGCTCCAGAGAAGGAAGCAGAGTTTAAATTCTGACTCACAGCCAAAGAATATTTTGCAAGGTATTTGCCGTTCTGATTATTCTCACTAGGATGCTTGGATGAAGGATTGCCTAATATCAGGAGAGTGCCTGACTTGAATAATGTAAAAGGGAATGCAAGATGCCTTTTCTCAACAAAGGAAAAAAAACATGTGAAAATCTATTCTTCAAAATTAATTGCCCAAGAAGATCCTACTGATCACTAAAATGAACTAATGTGGACAGAGTGATATTTATACTGGATTAGTATCCTACATTGGTTATATTAGCAGGATGGAAACGAACTATATTGCCTTCACACAAAATGTTGGAGTAACTCAGCGGGACAGGCAGCATCTCTGGATAGAAGGAATGGGTGACGTTTCGGGTGCTGCGGGTGACGTTTCGGGTGCTGCCTGTCCCGCTGAGTTACTCCAGTGTCTATCTTTGGTGTAAACCAGCATCTGCAGTTCCTTCCTACATATATTGTCCTGACCTTCAGAACAATCAACTATAAACCCATCATTGTCTATAGCTTGGAGGTTACCTGATAACATAGCTGCAACAATCAAAAGGAAATTGTAAAAATATCCAGGAACAATCTATTTGAGCGGAGCCTCTCCTGCAGGAGCCAATATCCACAGAGGTACTGTGGTTGTAATACATAACATAGTATGCAGTCTCCTGGTTCCTTCACCCCCTACAACTGACTCGAGACATAAGGTGCGAGTTAAGTGCACAAGCAGCTCAAACCCATGTCCAGGTGGCATGTTGCTCCTGACAATGTCTGCAGGTAGTTGGTAACGTCCATGAATTACTAAAGACTGGTTTTGACATAGAACGTTTCCAAATATGGGCATATAAAAGGGTAGGCAACCCTTCCACCCCCTCTGATGAATTCCTAAATCTGTTTGGAGCTCAGAATAAGCAAGGGTCCAGATTTTGCCCTTCCCAATCTGGACCTGCTGGACCTGGTCGGCAACTCAAATCAACAACCTTCTAACCTGGAGAAAAGAAAAAGAGATGCGAGTTGAATCAAGTTAAAGGCTGCCAAGTCTGTCAATGAGAAGCATTTTCAGCTTTGTGGCATCTTTGTAATTGGGCTGTGGAGTCAGCGCAATTAAACATAGGAAGAGCTCCAGGAGATAGTTTCACACTGATTTAGCATCAGTTCTGCCCCAGGCAATGCAACATAATCTAAACAGTTCCCAGATGGGCCTCAACAGCAATTTAAAACTTTTAAAATGTAATTCCTAGTCTTGTTTTTAAACCAGCCAAGAACTTATACAGCATTCAACTGTTTGATGACAATTAATAATTGGAAGAGAAGTATGCAGAATAATTTGTACTAGGGCCTTTACTCTGGGAAGAAAGTGCCGCAAAGTTGGAGAATTGTTCCAAATCGAAATCACTGCACATCAGTACCGGACTCTGGCCAATACCTACAATATAACTTGTGCAGATGGAAAAACTCTGAATAACTGTAAAGCCAGACACAACTGACTGAACACAACTTACGTACAAGGCAACTGTTCACAGAGAAATAACTTTTTCCAAATAACTTTAAATACTGTAAATGAAATTTTATTCCAGTGACTCTATAAAACTATATTCTTGGGCTATAAATTTCTTCACGCAACTGGAATAATCAGGGTTGTTCTGTTGAAAATGGTGTTAATATGGAGTGGATATCGGGTGGCGCAATCGAGTGTGGCAGCCTCGCCAGCAGCAGTCCGTCCTTTCACTCTTTTTGTTATTTTATGTATGTCTAAAAGTGTGTTTTTAAAGGATTTTTAAAATACTTTTTTATGTGGTGGATGGGGGGGGAAACCTTTTCCCAGTTACTTCCTGGTCGAGATGCGTCTTTTCTTCGAGTCGCATCTTCACCCCCACCCCCGTGGCCTACCATCTGGATCTTTCCTGCCAGAGACCGGCCAGAGCCTCAGCAGCGGTGCAGCACTGAATTAACATCACGGAGTGGGACGATGCCATACCGGGGATCGCGGCGTTGGAACTCCAGGATGTTGGGCCTGCTGATTAACATCGTGGAGCTGTGGTTGTGGAGCTTCTAGCCGCGGGAGGCGCTGACTTTAACATCGCGGAGTCCTGGGATCTTTTGCCGAGGTTCGCCAGTGTTGAATCTCCACCCAGCTCGGCCTGTGGACTTCGGGGGCCGAGGTCTGCGGTAAGAAGCGGCTGATGCGGAAACTTCAAGCCGCTGAGCGTGTTCATCCGCTCCGACGCTGGAGCTCCGATCATCCCGGCAAGAGGGCCTGAACATCGGGCCGACCGTAGCGGCGACTGCGGAGGGTTCAAAGGTCCCGACCACGGGTGAACTACGAGGAAGATGACTGAACTTTATTGCCTTCCCTCACAGTGGGAAACCTCGATTCCGCTGTGTGGGGATGTTCATGTTAAATCCTATCGAGTACTGTGTTCTTTTTATTCGTATGGCTGTATGGCAACTCAAATCTCACTGTACCGATTGGTGCGTGTGACAATAAATGGAACTTGAACTTGGAGAAATTTTGCACACATTTACAGGTGCCTTTGCACCCACTGGTAAAATAATCTCCTAGATTGCTACCAGAATATTCACTAGCATTGTTTACCAGCACAAAACTTCCCTGAGTTTATCATCAGTAAGATTTTCAGAGTAAGCTGTCTATCTACAGGATGCTGTGCTCCAGTCTGTCTATCAATGCAGATCCCGAGTGGGTGAACAACACAACGTTGCAATGTTGTGTCTGGAATTTGTCAGTAATTGCTCACTCATAGAATCAACTTTTAAGGCCATAAAGTGCTGGGGTTTCCCAGCAGGTCAGGCAGCATCTCTGGAGAACACAGGACGGTGATGTCTCGGGTTGGGATCCTTCTACAGACTTCAACTTTTAACAATGTTGATTGCTCTGTTTTGCTGTTTGAAGAGCCAGTCACACTCGATCAGAGGATGTTGCAAAACTCTCGTGACTCTGCATACGCTTCGCAACGAGATTAATCTTCCTAATATCCTCAACCACTTTTTTGCGCACAAACCTGAAACAAACCCGAAAATACCAAAACACTCTCCTCGTCCAATTCATGTGTATGAAGGAACTGCAGATGCTGGTTTACAACGAAGATAGACACAAAACGTCACCCTTTCCTTTTATCCAGAGATGCTGCCTGTCCTGCTGAGTTACTCCACATTTAGTGTCCCTCTTCCAATTCACTCGTTTTCAAATATCTCAAACGCTTTAAAGGTAATTTAGCCAGCACAGATCTCAGGCAAGTTTTCAGTCTGTATAATTTAATTAATTTCTGACGCCTTTAAATCATAACCATACTGGAACTACAGTAAAACCTTGATAATCCGGCTTCTGATTGTTCGGAAATACAAACGGTCTGCATCTGACTCGATCAATAGTCCAGAATGTGAGTTTAGTTTAGTTTAGTTTAATTATGAGATACAGCGTGGAAACAGGCCCCTCAGCTCACCAAGTTCGCTTCGACCAGTGATCACTGCCCGTACACTAGTTCTATCCTACACACATTGGGGCAATATTACAGGGGCCAATTAACTTACGAACCTGCACATCTTTTGTAATGTGCGAGGAAACCAGAGCACCGACATGAAACCCACGGGGTGACAGGGAAAACATACAAACTCCATGCAGACAGCGCCCATAGCCAGGATCGAACCCAGGTCCCTGGCCCTGCACCCACTGTGCCCCCGTGAGCTGGGGATCCCAGGTGCATGTGGAGTGTGAGGCAGAGCAGGAGTCCGGAATGAGGGATGGGTGTATGGCCAGAGCTGAGGCTGGGATTTGGAACTTCCAGAGGTCGGGAACGTGGGTAGATTTGTGGCTGGTGCCTGGAGTATTTGGACATTTTCTGTTCGCTTTAAACTCATTGGATTCACTGGAGAATGTACCATTAAAAGGAGTAGCAACAAATAATCTGGAAAATCCGTTGGTTCGATACCATCAAAGTCTTGAGCGTTATACTGTATTAATGATTTCAAGAAAATTATTTACACTAAGATAAACACTTACTCTCTCTTTTAAACAGCAGCCTGAAGCTTCAGAACCAGTTCTCACTCAGTGGGAAATATTGTAATAAAGGTTACTCATAGCAAGAGACATTTATTAATCAGTCACATATTGTGCTCATTGCAACTGTGTATACATCCAAATATAATTTCTCATTGTACAGATATTACCATCACATTTCATATGTGACATCTGCTGTATCTGGAATTAATCTTGCCAGTGATTGAGGACATCATGCAGGTCTTCCCATTTACAAACCTTACAGGCATAAATTAAATTGCCTATTTAAGGCCATTTACAGTCAAGTATACTCGTGGACAGAGCAATGCAAAGTAGCAGAACTACTCAATGAGGTCAGAAGGGCAGCAACTAATCTCAGCTTGATTTAAAGGAATGTTTAGGCATTTCAACTGCAAATGGTCATCATTTTACTTGGCCAAACAAAACACTCAGTAGCCTCACGATCTCGTCTGAAAAGAGAGAGAGTTCTTTGTCATTGGCATACTAATCTATACAACTAAAAATCAAAAAAAATTCACAAAGTGCTGGAGTAACTCAGCGGGTCAGGCAGCATCAGAGAACATGGATAGGTAACATTTCAGAACCCTTCTTCAGGCTGATTGTTGGGGCCGGGGGGGGGGGCGGGGGGCGGGGGGGGGGGGAAGGGAAGTTGATCGTTGTGCCTTTTTTTGTAAACCAGCAACTTAAATTCTGAATTAAGATCTGAAGAAGGATCTTGACCCGAAACGTCACCCATTCCTTCTCTCCAGAGATGCTACCTGGCCCGTTGAGTTACTCCAGCTTTTTGTGGTCTATCCTCGGCTTAATCCAGCATCTGCAATTTCTTCTTAGACAACTTAAATTCCTTGTTTGCATAACTAAAGATCTATGTCCATGTTTTGACATCCATGTTCAAGTCCTTCATACTCCCGCAGAGGAGCGACAGAAGAAATTCAATGTTGGCGATGGTCAATGGTGCGACTGCTCCATTTTTGCATCCTCCCATGATGGTTCTCCCAACAAGCTTCTCTCTGAAAATCCCTTGGGATGGGAGACGCGTTGCTTCCACTCCAACCCTGAGTGGTGCTGAGGACTATACAGGACACACAGCTTTTGCCGGAGGTGGGCCAGGAGATGGGCCACGGCTGGTCGGCAGCACGGTAGGTGCTGCACTCCTTGCACCATTCTGCTGACCTTTCACATGCATCCAATAAAGAACTGGAAGCTCTCGGCACCAGTATGAGGAGTCCAGGGATTTCTACAAGTCGGTAAGGACTACAAACTTTGTCAAGGAGGCTTTAGGTTAGTTTAGTTTAGAGAGACAGCGTGGAAACCGGCCCTTCAGCCCATCGAGTCCACACCGAGCAGCGATCCCCCGCACATTAACACCACCCTACACACACTAGGGACAATTTTACATTTTTGTCAATCCAATTTACCCTCAAACCTGTACTTCTTTGGAGTGTGGGAAGAAACTGAAGATCGCATAGAAAACCCACGCGGTCACGGGGAGAACGTACAAACTCCACACAGACAGCCCCCGTAGTCAGGATTAAACCTGGCTCTCTGGCATTGTAATGCCACCGTGCTGCTTTGAGAATATTCTTCAGATTAAGAGCTTCCTCCATCCTTTCGCTGTGATGGAGATTTGGGGGGGGGGGGGGGAGGATTTGTTTAACGAGCCCGGTGTCTGGCATGGGAATGAATGGTAGATCTTTCTCAGCCATCCAGATATGAATCATGTACTGCTCCTCTGATCTCTGCCATCTTCCAGTGTAATCCTACCCAACTGAGATCAACCCCACATTTTCATAAGTATCGGATTCAACTAGTCATCGTCTCTGACCATAAGATTAGACTTATCGTGGCTCCACTCAGTGTTACTGTTAGATTTCTTCTGCCTCTGTCGTGAGTCACCAACGTTTTGAACAATTGAAATGAGCCACTGATATTGCTGACATTAACTCATCATGCCGTATTGATTGGTCTTTGACCCAGACCATAATTAAAACTAGGCTCACCATCCCTTTTGTTTTCTAAAGATACCATTTCTTCATTAAAAATATGCGGGAAATACAGCAAAGTGCTATTTTACATTCAGAGTGTCATTCTAGTCTGTATATCCATTGTGTCATTGGCCCTGTAGTGATCACACATGCTAGGTACAAGGCAATGTGATTCTCTCGTGGTCTCTTTGGACACAATACACACTCCTGGTGTTTGAGAGCCTTTTACACAGGGTTTATCCCCCCCCCCCCCCATTGTCCTCTCCTTTGAATGAGTCTGCAAAGCTTAGCAGAGGAACGGACAAGCATCACACAAGATTGAGGGCTAAAAGTCCCACAGCACATGATGACAGGGTGCATCAATTTGCATCAATTTACATTGGCATTCGGCTTGTGCTCTGCAGTGACAGCTGCACAAACACACTCCCCTGTGCAGGCACCTGACTTGCTCATGGTTAAACAGCAGTGAGCAACTGAGGAATGAAAAGCAAAAGGCAGAATCTGAAAATCTGTGGAATTGAAAGGGTTCACTTAGAAAGATGGAGCTGCAACACACTTCATACAATACCCACTGATGTGATGACTACTAAATCAGTGACTGTTAAGCTCAGTCTGAAGAAGGGTCTCGACCTGAAACGTCACCCATTCCTTCTATCCAGAAATACTGCCTGTCCAGCTGAGTTACTCCAGCAGTTTGTGTCCATCTTCAGTGTGAACCAGCATCCACAGTTCCTTCCTATGCTCTTAATTTACCACCAGCGTCTATTGTATTGTATTGTATTGTATTGTATATCTTTATTATCATTTTTCTGAGTATTTGCATACCCAGAGGAAAACGAAAAAGCGTTTCTCAACCAGTGTCCATTCAGTGTGCGGTAAAAAATAAATAGAAATAGAGAATAAAAGTACATATGTCACGAGTTCCGATCGGCAGTGGCACGACAATGGCTCTGCTTCAGTGTGTCCAGGTTGGTGTTTGGTGCGCGATACTTTGGCAGGGGGCAAAGTCCGTTTATCAGTCTAATTGCCTGCGGGAAGAAGCTGAGGAGCATCCTGCTGGTTTTGCAGCTGATGCTCCTGTACCTCTTCCCAGATGGCAGGATGGAGAATATGTGATGCGATGGGTGGTAGGGGTCTTTGATGATGGAGATGGCTCTGCTAATACATCTCTTCCTGTATATGTCCAGCAATAAAGGAAGTGGAGCACCAATAATCCTGCTGGCGGTCTTCACAATCCTGTCCAGTTGGTGCCGTTCGTACGCCTTGCAGCTCCCGAACCAGGAGGTGATGCCGTAGGTTAATGTGCTCTCGATTGTCCCCCTATAAAAAGTTCGTAGGTGTGCAGTGGGGAGACCTGCTTTCCGTAGTCTTCGGAGAGGGTGTAGTCGCTGCTGGGCTCTCTTGACCAGTGCTGTGGTGTTGGTCGTGGACGTCAGGTCATCTGACAGGTGGAGTCCTAGGAACTTCACACTGCTGACCCTTTCCACATCAGCTCCATCGATGTGCAATTAGTCTATTAGTTTTTGTGATTTTCCGTGTTGTCATTGACCTGGTCACTCGGTCAAAGATGGCTGGCCACCATGGCTGGTGGAAGGCTGACCCTCCTCTTCACTCAGAGATACTTATATACTCTACTCTCTGAGGTTCTGTCCCTGATGGGTCAAGCCAGGCAGAGAGGTGCCAACTCCTATGCCTGCAGCTTGTGGTGGGAGGCTTGGATGCGCTGGCGAGTACTATTGATGCTGGAGAGATCTGAACATCATGGGAGCAGCCCGGAGTCCTGTACTCACACCACTAACTGGGCTCTCATGGTACCATGCTGATAACGGTCTGCGTAACGGGTGCCACCCAGACTGCACAACTGCTGTCACAGCATGCAGCCGCATGCAAGAGATCCCCCTGCTCCCTGATAGCAGTAGAGCTGTGTGGTGCACTCTATGGATCTCGGCCTACTGTTGATGTACAGTCAATACACCTCTGGAGGAATGCGGCTGGGACTCTGCTTCCATGGGAGCAGCACCCTGCAAATCAATTTGAATTGAATTGAATTGAATACATTTTATTAGCCAAGTATGTATACATATAAGGAATTTGCCTTGGTGCTTTATACAGTAGATATACAGTAGACAATTAAAATAAAACATTATCATTTAAACATGTGAAGAATTAAATAAAATACCAGAGAAAAAGGGGGCTACAAACTTTTGGCTGTTGAGTAGAGCTACTGCTTGTGGAAAAAAGCTGCTTTTATGTCTGGCTGTGGCGGCTTTGACAGTCCGGAGTCGCCTTCTAGAGGGAAGTGCTTCAAAGAGTTTGTGGCCAGGGTGAGAGGGGTCAGAGATTATCTTACCCGCTCGCTTCCTGGCCCTTGCAGTGTACAGTCCGTCGAAGGGGGGAAGGTTGCAGCCAATAACCTTCTCGGCTGATCGAACGATGAGCTGCAGCCTCCAGATGTCGTGCTTGGTGGCTGAGCCAAACCAGACCATGATGGAGAAGGTGAGGACAGACTCTACGATGGCCGTGTAGAATTGGACCATCATTGCCTGTGGCAGATTGTGTTTTCTCAGCTGCCGCAGGAAGTACATCCTCTGTTGTGCCTTTTTGACTGTGGAGTCGATGGTGGCCTCCCATTTAAGGTTCCTGGTTCCAAGGAACTTAAAATACTCCACAGAAGTGACTGTGGTGTTGTTGGTGAGTGGGGGGAGGGGAGGGGGAGCTCTCCTAAAGTCTACAATCAATTCCACTGCCTAAAGAGCATTGAGCTCCAGGTTGTTGCGATGGCACCAGGACGCCAGCTGTGACACTTCCTGTCTGTAGGCAGATTCCTCCCCATGTGTCTTCCGCATATTTGAGAAGCTTGACAGAGGAGTCCGTGGAGAGGCAGTCGTAGTGGTGTAGATGGTAGATGGAGATGCAGTCGTAGATGGTGTAGAGAGAGTAAAGGAGAGGAGAGAGTACGCAGCCTTGTGGTGCTCCTATACTGAGGATCAGCGGGTCCGAGATGTGCTTTCGTTAGTCTTAGTTTAGTTTAGATTAGAGATACAGCACGGAAACGGGGCCTACAGCTCACTGAGTCTGCACTGACCAACGATCCCCGTACATTAACACGTTCCTGCACTAAGGACAATTTTTTCCATTTAAACCAAGCCAATTAGCCGATAAAGCTGTACATCTTTGGAGTAGTGGGAGGAAACCGAAGTTCTCGATGAAAACCCACGCAGGTCACGGGAAGAACATACAAACTCTGTGCAGACAAGCACCCTTAGCCAGGATTGAACCCGGGTCTCTGGCGCTGTAGGCACTGGAAGGCGGTTATCTCTACCACTGCTCCACCGTGCCGCCCAAATCTGCCACTTTCTAATCTCTTTCTAAGTGCCTCCTTTTGGGCCTATCCGACCCTTCCTGATCAGGCCCCTTTCCCTCCCACCTGCTGCCACTCACTAATCTCTCCACGAAATGCACATCTCCAATGTAATATGTCCCCTCACAGTGTCAATGGCCTTGGCACATATAGAGGCCCTGGTACAATGAACACGCTTGAAAGATTTATTTTTTATCTTAATTGTTAGCAGTAGTAGTAGTAGCCGCCGCCTCTCGGTCATGACTGATGCATCCTGGTCGGATGCAAGCCTGGGCGATGTCATATGGAGGACAGGCTGTTGTCCATGCAGCACGTCCCCCCTCTCCACGTCGCTGATCGATCCAAAGGAACAGCAGCACCAGCGCCTGCCAGAGCGAGGTTGTAGACAATAACTTAGGGGCTCTGCCTTAGGGGCTCCGACTCCGGATTTTCTTGAGGTTTACTCCTGGAGCCTTTTCCATGACTGGATATTCCCACAAGGCAGCGGAGTTTTTGAATAAGAGTTTTCCCTCTGCTAGATGGACTGCCTTCCCAGGCTGACGAGCCCCATCTGCCCGAGGCTCGTGGGGGCAGGAACGTCTACCTTCCCGTGCAAGTCTATATCACCTGCCCATTTTTTAATTAAACAGTTGAAAAAAATTAGCGACGCAGTGGTGCTGGTTTCCGACGGGCCCGGTGACGGACGCACCACACATCTCTGTCCTCCATGCAGCCGGTAAGCTCCCCTTTTGTCTCTAAAATGCGTCTTCCATCAACGTCTTCAGCATCGTCTTGATTGGCCGTCCCGGGTCACGTCTACCATGGGTGGGTCCCCACAGAATGACCTTGGTTGCTGGCACTTCTGGGTGGCGGTGGCAGAAATTGAGAGAAATATAACTTCTTCCCAAAGATAGCCACCCATGGCAGATTTTCCCCAGCACTGTTGTAATCTGAGTCAACACTTCAGATCTGTGACCTTTGACTAGAACTGGCAGATGTTTATAGAATGACGGTGCTGAATAGTTATACAGCACAGAAAGGGCACTTTGGTCCACTGAGACCACGCCAATACTCATCAATATTAATCCTACGCTAATCTTGTTTTATTCTCTTACTTTCCCATAAACTATCTCAGATTCTGCAACTCACCGCACTCTGGTGGTGTGGGAGGAAACCATTGGAGTTGGAGGTATCTGATCCAGAAGAAAAATAGGTTAAAGGTGAAACTTGCTAATGAGAAGAGCCCTCTCCATCAGATCATGGATGTTCAGAGTCTTACTCCCAATGCATTCTGCCTCTGAGATGACTGTGGTGAAGATGAGACGATCACACACACCTCTTTGTAGACTGAGTGTTTGCAAAGAAAGTTCTGGGATAGAACACTTGGGTCCATGTCAAGATCGTCCCAGACTGCTGTGTTACAAAGGACATACGGAACTACAGGCTGCTCCTAGGGATGAATATCAAGGTATTCTCCCAGTCAGGTCCTTCCTGGCCAACCGATGCATGCTGCCCTTGGGACAGCTGCCACAGAGAGGAGATGGTAACATATCTCTTTGCTGAGTGTGGATTTGCAAAGATCGCCTGGAGAATGATGCAAGATCTTTGTCACAAACAGCTCCATAAGAGGACACGATGATTTACTGGTTGCTCCCAGGGATACATTTGAAAAAGGACATGAGGGGCTGCTGGAAAATCATCAACTAAGTGAAAGATGCATTTTGGTATGTTGGAAACTTGTTTGTGTCCCAGTACAACGAGGTGGCCATAAGTGAATGCTGGTGCCTGGCACACAAAAGCTTTATGGGGAAGAACTGCAATCTAAGGTCCCACCACCACTGGGCACTGAAGGGCTGAATACAATGTTACAGCCCTTCATATACTCAACGGATACATTGTTGAAAAAGCCATGAATGGCATTAAGGGCCTGTCCCACTTGGCGATTTTTTCAGAGACTGCCGGCATCATTGACTGATGCATCAGGTCACCGAAAAACGCGGCGTGATGACGTATGGCGCGCGGTGTTTTTTCAAGTGTCGCAACATTTTTTTGTCGCCGCTGGATTTTGAAATGTTCAAAATCTTTTGACGACTCTGATACGATGCCAGCAGTTGCCGAAAACAAATTGCCAAGTGGGACAGGCCGTTTAGTGTATAGGCATTAGGGATTAACTTGGCAGGCAAGTTCTGGATCACAGCTGTGAACTGAATGTGATCACTAAAGGGCCCGTCCCACTTACGTGACCTTGGCTTGCAAATTACGTGACCTCGTGGTCGCTTGAGGTGTACGGGCACCGTATGGCCGCGCGGGGCCGGTCCGACTTAGAAGTGCGGAGTTGTGCAGGGCTGGTCCCGACATCGCGCGGGGCTCCGAAATTCTGGCAGTGGCCGAAATCTACGCGCGCCAACGGCCTGTCGACACGCAGGCGCATTGCGGTCGTACGCAGCGCCTTGACAGTGTATGCCTAGCGCGTGGCGTTGCGCGATGACATCACCACCCGGCGTGGCGTTGCGTGATGACGTCACCGCCCGACACCCAAATTCAGTTGGCCCACCTCCTGTTGTCATTTTCCATTTACTTTCATCACAGTCTCAAGGTTCACACAGGCTTCACAAATATTTTACAAATTTAGGTTACATCAAATTTTATCTGATCACCAGAGAGAGTCATTTAACAGTGGATGACCTCACTAGCATTGGTGGATGACTTTCTAACATTGAAGCCCACATAGGATTTTACAAACAGGAATGGCAAAACATGAATGGCAAAACAGATTTTCCCAGGCCTTTTTCCCCCAAATAAAGTAGGACCAAACAATAGCTCCAAACCTGGATAAACAAAATAGAACTGCCCAAGCGAACACTATTAGAACTGCGACCTGGTCTTGGAGCAGCCTTTCCAGCCATTACTAAAGACTACCATTGGCAAAGCCCAAGCAGTCAACATCAGTGAGTGTAAACGAAGGCTTCAGTGACGGAATGGCTTTGACAGCAAATGAGACTCCATCCTGACCTTTAATTTGTCTCAGCTTCCATTGGTGTTAAAAATCTCACAAACATTCATAATCACGTAAAACTTGTTAAAAATAAAATTAATATTTAAAAAGTTAACATTGTTCAGACTAAAAAAATTAAACATACTTCCAGACTAAAATACACACAGACACACTGAAATACACAAATCATAAATATTTATATTAGCTTAATTAAAAAAGTTTGACTATCCAGCAACCGCTCCCAATCATTTTCTCCCACTCATTTTAATGGACTGCTATACTGGAATTAGTTTAACCTTGTAAGGACTCAGCAGCCAGCTTTCTCAGTCCAAGAGCTGGAAAATCTATAAGGGATGGCGCTGGTTTGGTGGAATCTATGAGTCCACAGGCACACAGCAGGTAAATCAGAGCCAATGCTCTGCTAAACAGAATAATGAGAAGATTTGCTGCAGTTTATGCTCAAGAATTGTCGCACAGATTATGTTCAAAAATAGCCCTATTATTATAGTCTTACCTGCCCTCGGATCCAAGCAGATCTTTGTGAAACATTTGTCCCACAGATTATCGGATTCTTGTTACTGGATCCTGGTTATCTGGATTATCAAAGTGGAGGAAAGGATGATGGTGAATAGAGCATTTCAGATGGTTAGGAAGCATATTTATACAACTTTTACAATATGGTAAAAAACATATTTAGATATATTAAACAGCTCCAGGCCATACCGAGGTAAGGACATACCTTTAAAATGGATTTAAATCAGTTTCTGCGAATAGGGGGTATCCTCAGTTGCAGAAGACTGAGATGAGGAAGAAATTCTTCTTTCATTGTTTTGTGACCCTTTAGAATTTGCTATCCTGGAAAGCTATGGATGCATAATCATTGAATATCTTCAAAGCTGTGAGTAATGGCATTTTATACAAAAGGCAGATCCAGAGCTACAGGGAACAGGCAGGAAAGTGGGAGTGAAAGCCGAGTTGAGATCCACTATGATATGGCATGGCCACATTTTAAGGATTGTGCATTTAGCTTGTTTGAGGAATCAAAGATTGCCTGTAGGGTCAAAGAGGAGTATTCCTCAAATTGCTCTGCATTGGTGATTTGAATGGTAGAGGGTACACAGAATGCTGGAGAAACTCAGCGGGTGCAACAGCATCTATGGAGCGAAGGAGATAGGCAACGTTTCGGGCCGAAACCCTTCTTCAGACTGATGGGGGGTGGGGGGTGGGGGGAGGCGGGTGGAAGAAAGGAAAAAGGAGGAGGAAAGGAAAAAGGAGCGAGGGCTGAGGGAGAGGTAGGAAGGGGAGGAGACAGCAAGGGTTAACAGAATTGAGAGAATTCAATGTTCATGCCAAGAGGATGCAGACTCCCCAAGCGGAATATGAGGTGCTGTTCCTCCAATTTGCGGTGTTGCTCACTCTGGCCGTGGAGGAGGCCCAGGACAGAGAGGCTGGATACAGAATGGGAGGGGAAGTTGAAGTGCTGAGCCACCGTGAGGTCGGGTTGGTTAATGCGGACCGAGCAGAGGTGTTCGGCGAAATGAACGGCAAGCCTCCGCTTGGTCTCACCGATATAGATCAGCTGGCATCTATAGCAGCGGATGCAGTAGATGAGGTTGGAGGAGGTGCAGGCGAACCTCTGTCGGACCTGGAAGGGCTGCTTGGGTCCCTGAAAGAAGTGGAGGGGGGAGGTAAAGGGACAAGAGTAGCATCTCTTGCGGTTGCAAGGGAAAGTGCCCGGGAAGGAGTGGAGCGGGAGGGAAGGGAAGAATTGACAAGGGATGAATGGTAGAGGTTTGTGTAACAGTTCATCATTATTCCAAGCAGGCTAGATACATCAGATAATATTTTCTGGTCCCTCTTCACCCATTCTTCTCAGGTTGTTCTTCTTACAAACTGTTCATGTTTCTGCAATTTTCACTAGCCATGATAATGAACTACGTTGGAAAACCAGTTGATCACTGACACTGTGAATGAGTCCCCTCTGTCTTCTGAGTCCTTGTATCTTTTGACTGCTCAAAGTGGATGATGTTGAGAACTTCAAGGCAGGGAGTTCTCAGTCCATTGGGAGCACACAGAAGCCCCGCACTTGGCGGAATGGGAACGTCAAACTATGCACCTTCCTGTCGTATGCTATCTGCAGTTTCCCACATTGGCCACTTCACAATCCACTAAACCTGTCAAAGCAAGCCATCCCCAATCGCAAGGGACTGCCTTAGCAGAGAAATACGTTTTTAGCCAAACTACAACCGGACCCAACCAGTGAACATCTCCCTCCTCCCTCATCTCCTCAGGAGAAACAACTTCCTCTGAAATCCTCATCAACAACTGTAAAACGTCATCCAAAAATGTCATAGGTGAATTGAAATAGGACGTGACTCTGTAAAAGATGCAGCTGATTTTCTTCTGGTTTAGCGGTCATGTACTGAAGAACACATTACAGGGCCACCCTCATATTCTGTTTAAAACAGAAGATTATTACTCCTGTAATGGGACGCTTTTTATTTCAGTAGCGTTAACACATCAATCAATCTTCTTGTCAGGGCATTTGGTAGCTTTACCTGATTTTCTTTTTATGCTCTAACGTGGTTTAAGGAAAACAATCAAAGAAAGAACTTTGTCTGTCTCTGAGTATACAGTTTGTCTTATTTATCTCCAAACAACCCTCCAATTATATTCAAATTGTTTAGGCAAACAAAAGCCCCATTCAGAATCCGAGCTCTCTTATACATGCACTTGTGATAGACTCATTTGCTAGGACAACATTCAGCACCAGGTTAACACAGAATATTGTAACCCAGCAGACAATGGCTTCAGATGTTTTAACAGTGTTTCTTGTACTCCTCCATGTTTGCTCACATTGGTCAAGAGTAATGCACCCATGTATCCAAAGGTAAGCTCTTTATAGATTGGCAATTGTTCGGTGCATGGTGTGTGCATAATATGTCCTTGACAAACACCTTCACTACTCAAGAAGCAGAGCTCTCCTGTACGTTTACCACAGACCTCTGGTCTCCATTGCTCCGGTCAACTGAACATAATGCACACATTCGAAGCAGGTTGACCTGCAGCCGACCTCAACCTCAGGAAAGCACATACCAGCCACTCTCACCGCCACATTTTCTTTATCTCTGGAAAAGATCTAAGGCCTCAGAATCGCTCAGCTTGCAGTTACATGTCCTAAGTTCAGTAGCCTGTGAAGCCAGTTTCCAGATGGCTCCAGATGGAAGTAGAGCAGGTATTGACTGCGGGTATAGACCAGGAACAGAAATTTAATGCAGGCTCTGAGAAAGGTAGCCTGTATCATTTAACCATAACTCTCCAGTACCTCAGAAGAAATCACATAAGCAACATGAGGCAGCACAGCGGCACAACTGGTGGAGCTGCTACTTCACAGTGCCACAGACCTGGGTTTGATCCTGATCTCTGGTGCTATCTGAGTGGAGTTTGCACGTCCTACTTGGGTCTGTGTGGGTTTCCTGTTTTCTCCCACATTCCAAGCACGTGTAGGTTAATTGTCCTCAGTAAATTGCCCCTAATGTGTAGGAAGTGGATGAGAATGTGGGATAACGTAGAACTAGTGTGAATAGGTGGTCGATGGTCAACGTGGATGTGGTGGGCCGAAGGGCCTACTTCCATGCTATATCTTTAAACACTAAACATTTTGCAGCAATAGTTTACTGTAAATATAACATGATGACAAAAATGAAAATGCACATCTAACATCACATTTTAACAGCTGATGTTTTCAGCATTACACTTTGGTATCAAAGTTTGACACTGTTCTGGGATGGTAACATGTAATCACTAAAATCAATGAAAATGACTAGGATACAATGGGGTAATGAGGCAGTGGAGCACAAGATGTATTTCACACACCTGAACAATGAGTCCAATGGTTCTTGATAGACACAAAAAGCTGGAGTAACTCACCGGGTCAGAGATGCTGCCTGACCCGCTGAGTTACCCCAGCTTTTTGAGTCTATCTTCGGTGTAAACCAGCATCTGCAGTTCCTTTCTACGTAATGGTTCTTGAAATCAGAGTCAAGCAGCAGAAAGGGAAAAAGGAACATGTGCGTGACTTGAGGAGTCATTGGATATCTGAGTGGGGTCACAGTCCAAAGCAACCATTTTAAAACCTTTTTGCTACCAGAGTTCTCACTAGGAGGTGATTCTAGGAGTAATATTCACCAATCTCCCCAGCAACATTCTGACAGGAATGCCATCATCTGCATGCCGGGAGGTTTTAGTTTTAGTTCATTGTCACGTGTATTGAGGTATAGCGAATAGCTTTTGTTGAGTACTATGGGCTCACAGACTCCAACAAAGCCAGCAAAGTCCAATCAAAGATAGTCCAAGGGTCACCAACGAGGTAGATAGTAGTTCAGAACTGCTCTCTGGTTGTGGTAGGATGATTCAGTTGCCTGATTAACAGCTGGGAAGAAACAGCCGCTGAATCTGGAGGTGGGCGTTTTCACACTTTCTACATCTTCCCCATCAGATGCCCAAGGGCGATTTGTCTTCCATGTGGAATGAATCAAGGCAGTAATATCCACACTCATGTACGGTTTTGGAAAGAAAAATAAAATTTCAGACAGAGTGCTGGACAAACAGTGATGAACTGCCAAATTTGTCATCCAATGAATTTCAGAAGTGTTTATTTATGATCTTTGACTTACTCCCCACTGAAAAAGCCTCATCCCCCAACTATTCCCGCAAAGGTTAAAGGGAGAAACATATTCAGTGAAAGGGTGCACATTGACTCCAGTCCCATGTCCTATCCAGTTAAGGCAGCCACTTTCCCTTTACACCAGCCATTCCTCAAAGCCCTGTACTTCCCCAACCCACAAAGTGATTACCATCTGAACTTGATGCAGTGCTCGGCCAGGGGTGGAATGTGTGGCAAGTAACGTGCTGAGCAATGATGGCGCAATGTGCTTGTATTACGAGGAACTGCGCCTCTGAGTGGCCAGATAAAAGTTCACATTCAGATCTCTGCATTGCACCTCACTCTGGTCTTCTCAGATGAAGCCTGGAAACATCAGGGGTACAATAACAAGATTTGGCAAAATCAAATGTGTAACATGCAGGAACTAAAAAAATATTTAAAAAAAATCACAACAACACTGCAATGTCATTGGTTAGACAGGTACATGGAGAGGACAGGTTTGAAGGGATATGGACTAAATGCTGGCAGGAGGGACTAGTGTAGCTCGGACATGTTGGCCAGTGTGGGCAAGTTGGGCTGAAGGGCCTGTTTCCACACTGTATCACTTCATGACTCTAATATATGGTATTGTTAGTAATCTGCGCAGAGCCAACATTTGTTGAAATGAATTATTTTTTTCATATAAAAAATACTACAACTGGTGTTCAAGCCATTTAATGATGTGCATCTTTTTTTTTTACTCTCTTGATCACATTTTACTTCCACATATTCCCAGCCTTGAAGACCAGGTGTATTTTTTCTTTTAATCTGTTTTTTTTCTTGCAGTTTTAATTTATTGTAGCATTTTAAACTATTCATCTGCTTTAAAATTACTTTTATTTAATTAATTTAACTGTTAACACTACATTCACAATTTATTGCATTATTTGCATAACTTTCAGATTATTCTGAAATTCAATAGCAAACCGCCTTCTTTGAATTCCATGAAATAAACAATTACTCATTGCTGTGCTTCCTTTATACGCTCAAAGTAATCTGCAATAGAGCATCTGTAAGCAGGAACTGCACAAGACCAACCCAAAGTAACTGTTTCTCCCTCTGATGATGTTATTGGTCTCCCCATGGGGCAGAATTTGAACATTTATGATATGCTCCAGCACAAGGCAGTTCACGGGGAGTGAAGAATTGGCATGTGTGTGGAGGGCAGGAGGAAGGTTGGGGATTGGAAGACCTGAACATCAACCTTCTACCATTGTCCGGGAACCAAGATGCTTTGACACTGGCATCACCTCCCTGGTAGTTGCCAGCAGCCTGTAGTCATCAGTGCACATGCCCCAACATTTGACCGCATGAGTAGATACTCCAGCATTGAGAAAAACACAGGCTCACATTCCAGGAGTCATCAAGCTAAGCCTTCTGCAAAGGTTCAGTGCCAGGAATAAAAAATGTCTTCTGGAAAGGCGTGACGGGGAGCAAAGCATGTTTTCTCCTTTCTAGATTCATAGATTCTAGAATTTGGACTTTCAACAATCTAGTATTTGGACTTTCAAAAAGCCTTTGACAAGGTCCCACACAAGCAATTGTAAGGATATTGGACCCATGATAGATACACAGGATGGTTGGACTAATCACCCATGTTCTGCTCTGCTAACCCCTTCATTCTAAAAAAGAGAGAAGGAGGCACTCCTTTAGCCTTTTATTTCATCAGTGAGCTTTGAATATACCTGGAAACGTCAAGATGAGTCATTTTAAAAAGCATTTCGTATCATGGAAAATTAGGTACTCCCAGTTTGGTCTTTCAACAGTACACCTGGAATTACTCTTTCCCAATGATTCACCCTCAACAAAATGTAGTACCTGGGAATGTGTCTTATAGGTTGGCAACACCAATGTTTAAATTTGGTAAACAATTAGGAGCTTGAGTGTGAAAGGCTTAAATAAACTTTGTTTTAGATATAGTGATTGCACTCTTCTCTCTTCAGACAAATTAATCACTGTCAAAGCAATTGTGGTGACAGTCCAGCATGATCATTAACTAATAACGATGTGCCTAGTCAGACGCAGACCAGACAAACTCCTACAGCCAGACCAACCGAATGAATGCTCACCCCAAGCTAACCCATGCTTTATGGGAAGAGTAGAGTGGGATTTTCCAGCCAGGCTCTTATAATAATGCTAATGAGGCTGCTGTCATAAATGGGAGGCTGCTTCATGAGTACAGGGCACGTGACACACGATAATAAGGACTATAATAATCGATACATCAAAAGATGGAGAGGGAAGAGTTGTTTCCACTTGCTGGTATCACTTGTCATAACAGCTATGGAAACTCCAATGAAGAATACATAAAGGGCCTATGCTGCTGATTAACAATGAACAAAGTATTATCTGAATGGTGGCAAATTAGGAAAAGGGGAGATGCAACGAGACCTGGGTGTCATGGTACACCAATCATTGAAAGTAGGCATGCAGGTGCAGCAGGCAGTGAAGAAAGCAAATGGTATGTTAGCATTTGTTGCGAAAGGATTTGAGTACAGGAGCAGAGAGGTTCCACTGCAGTTGCACAGAGCTTTGGTGAGACCACACCTGGAGTATTGCGAACAGTTTTGGTCTCCAAATCTGAGAAAATACATTCTTGCCATAGAGGGGGTACAGAGAATGTTCACCAGACTGCTTCGTGGGATGTCAGGACTTTCATATGTGGAAAGACTGGATAGACTCGGCTTGTACTCGCTAGAATTTAGAAGACTGAGGGGGGATCTTATAGAAACGTACAAAATTCTTAAGGGGTTGGATAGGCTAGATGCAGGAAGATTGTTCCCAATGTTGGGGAACTCCAGAACAAGGGGACACAGTCTAAGGATAAGGGGGAATTCCTTTAGGACCAAGATGAGGAAAACATTTTTCACACAGAGAGTGGTGAGTCTCTGGAATTCTCTGCCACAGAGGGTAGTTGAGGCCAGTTCATTGGCTATATTTAAGAGAGAGTTAGATGTGGCCCTTGTGGCTAAAGGGATCAGGGGGTATGGAGAGAAGGCAGATACAGGATACTGAGTTGGATGATCAGCCATGATCATATTGAATGGCGGTGCAGGCTCGAAGGGCCAATGGCCTACTCCTGCACCTATTTTCTATGTTTCTATGTTTCTATGATGCCCGATCACAGGTATTCCTTGCGCATAATTACCAGCAGAAACATCATTAAATGCTGACTTGACAGGATCAGTCAAAGTCAGGATTGGATAGTGACAGGATCGGTCAAAGTCAGCATGGTTTTATGAGGGAGAAATCATGCTTGACAAATATTCTAGAATTTTTTGGGGATATAACAAGTAGAATGGATAAGGGAGAGCCAGTGGATGTGCTGTATTTGGACTTTCAATAAGCCTTTGATAAGGTCCCACACAAGAGATTAGTGTACAAAATTAGAGCACTTGGTATCCCTTGGGGTAGGATATTGACACAGATAGAGAACTAGTTGGCAAAGAGTAGAAATTAACAGGTCCTTGTCAGATTGGCAGGCAGTGACTTGTGGGGTGCCACAAAGCTCAGTGCTGGGACATTAACAAATTAAATGTAACATCTCCAAGTTTACTGATGACACAAAGCTGGGTGACAGCGTGAGCTGCGAGGAGAATGCTATGAGGATGCAGGGTATAACCATATAACCATATAACAATTACAGCACGGAAACAGGCCCTCTCAGCCCTTCCAGTCCGTGCCGACCATTTGTTTTCCCCTAGTCCCAGCTACCTGCACTCAGACCATACCCATCCATTCCCTGCATAGGTTGGGTGAGTGGGCAGATGCATGGCAGATGCAGTAAATTGTGGACAAATGTGAGGTTATCCACTTTAGTGGCAAGGACAAGAAGGCAGATTATTACCTGAATGGTTTCAGATTAGGAAAAGAGGAGGTGCAACGAGACCTGGGTGTCCTTGTACATCAGTCACTGTTTAAGGTACAGCAGCCAGTGAAGAAAGCAAATGGCATGTCTGACTTCATAGTGAGAGAATTTGAGTATGGGAGCAAGGAGATCCTACTGCAGTTTTACAGGGCCCTGGTGAGACCATACCTGGAGTGCTGTGTGCAGTTTTATTCTCCTCATTTGAGGAAGGACATTATTGCTATTGAAGGGGTGGGAGATTGCAACCTTCACGTGGTCCGCCCTGTTTCAACAAACGCAATCAACCTGGCGTGCACAATCAAATAAGATCAAATAGAACTAGTTCCCACCCCCTCTAGGCTGTGCACGCCATACCCAAGAAGATGCTTGCTATTGAAGGAGTGCAGCGTATGTTCACCAGGTTAATTCCCGGGATGGCAGGACTTGACATATGATGAAAGAAGGGATCAATTGCGCTTGTATTCACTGGAATTTAGGATGAGAGGGGATCATATAGAAACAAATAAAACTCTTAAAGGATTGGACAGGGTAGATGCAGGAAAAATGTTCCAGATGTTGGGGGAGTCCAGAACCAGGGCGTCAGTTTAAGAATAAGGGGTAGGCCATTTAGGACTGAGATGAGGAAAAACGTTTTCACCTAGAGTTGTGAATCTGTGGAATTCTCTGCCACAGAAGGCAGTGGAGGCCAATTCACTGGATGGTTTCAAGTGAGAGTAAAGGCCCTGTCCCACTTACGTGTCCTTGGCACGCAAATTACGCGACCTCGTCGTCGCTTTGAGGCACACGGGCATCGTGTGGCCATGCGG
Source organism: Okamejei kenojei (assembly GCA_035221665.1). Taxonomy (NCBI): domain Eukaryota; kingdom Metazoa; phylum Chordata; class Chondrichthyes; order Rajiformes; family Rajidae; genus Okamejei; species Okamejei kenojei. The sequence continues at coordinate 19,567,858 of CM069134.1, forward strand.
GGCTGGTCCCACTGAGAAGCGCGGAGGGGTATGTAGTTGTGCGCTCCGGGATTTTGTACTGAACTAAATCTTCGCGCGCCACCGGCCTGTCGTGTAACTGACGTCCAAAGTGGGACAGGCCCAAGACCCTGGCGCGACACGACGTCTCACCTCCAACAGCAGCAGAAGCAGGCAAACGATCGTCAAACTCAGCCTGGGACGGATCCAGACCGCCCCCACTTCTACTCCCAGAGCGGGGCCAAGAAAATTGAAGATAGACACAAAATGCAGGAGTAACTCAGCGGGACCGGCAGCATCTCTGGAGAGAAGGAATGGATGACGTTTTGGGTCAAGACCATTCTTTCAGACTGAAGAAGATTCTCAATCCGAAACATCATCCATTGCTTCTCTCCAGAGATGCTGCCGGCCCCGCTGAGTTACTCCTGCATTTTGTGTCCATCTTCAAATGACGTCAAGCGCTCCAGACGGCTGTGCGGGACTGTCGAGCCTCAACGCGACCACGAGGTCGCGTAATTAGCGTGCCAAGGACACGTAAGTGGGACAGGGGCTTTAGATTTAGCTCTTAGGGTAATGGAATCAAGAGATATAGGGAGAATGCAGGAACGCGGTACTAATTTTAGATGATCAGCCATGATCATATTGAATGGCGGTGCTGCCTCAAAGGGCCGAATAGCCTACCCCTGCACCTATTTTCTATGACTTAGTAAATTGTAAATAATATTAAGCAATGCCCTTTGATTTTAATTTTAAGAATTTCCGGCACTTTGCTAGTGTCTTCCACTGTGAAGACTGATGCAAGAAGTGTTCAATTCATTTGCCATTTTTTTAATACCCCATTATCACTGCTCCAGCATCATTTTCCAGCTGCCCAATGTGCTCTTGTCTCTTTCTGACTCTTTAAATATCTGAAGAAACATTTGCTATCTTCTTTATTATTGGCAAGCTTACTCTCACATTTCATCTTTTCAGCCCATATTGCCTTTTTAGCTTCCTTCTGTTGTTTAAAAAAGCTTTTCAATCCTCTCGCTTCCCACCAATCTTCTCTTTCAGTTTTATGTTGTCTTTGACTTCCCTTGTCAGCTACGGTCGCCTCATGCTCCCGTTAGAATCTTTCTTCCTCTTTAGAATGAAAAGATCCTGTGTCTTCCGAATTGTTCCCAGATATTGCTGTTCCACCGTCCCTTTCCAATCAATGTTCGCCGACTCCTCCCTTATGCCTCTGTTGTCACCATTGCTCTGCGGGAATACGGAGTAATTTGTTTTCATCTTCTTCCTCTCAAATTGCCGGTTGGTCTCTACCTCGGGGTGGGAGATTGCAACCTTCACGTGGTCCGCCCTGTTTCGACAAATGCAATCAACCCGGCGTGCACAATCAAATAAGATCAAATAGAACAAGTTGTCCGACAACTTTAGGCTGCGCACGCCATACGCAAGAAGAAGAAGTCTCTACCTCCTAGTGGTTCCTTTACTTTAGATGGAAGAATACAAAGTTGGAGATACAAGTTACAGTTGCACGGCAGGATGTAATAGGGTCACAACTGATATCTCTCATCATTCTCCAAAGTCACCTTATCCAAGAGATTCACCCAGTACTCTCAGCTCAATTTCCAGCGAACTGCTGACCACCCAGCTACACTCATTTAGCTAATACTGTAACCAATTCTCTCTCCTTACTCTGTCCTTTTTCCACTTGAATTCTGCCATTACCAGCCCTCTCAAAAGCCTTGTGCAAACCATGCCCTTAGCTCTTTGCAACCTTTTCTGTCAAAGCAATGGGTTGTTGCCCTTGAATTCAGAGCATAATTTTTCAGTGTTTCTGACGCTTCTCTCCTTGCAGGTTTTTGTCTCTGCCATTATACCGAAATGGACTTTATTAACGTCGTGTGCGACTGTAACTATTTTAAATTATCCTTCCTCATCCTTCTCTACTTGTCCAAAATCTTTGAGGCAATTCACACCACCCTTGTCCACTTTTTCATTGCATTTTGCTGCTTCTATTTCAATGTACCTCATCCCTATCTTCATCCTGCAGCATCACAATTTTTAACATAGATCTAACCTGTCATTTTTCTCATCTACCTCCTTCCATTTTAGTGACAGAAAGCACATTGGGTGCCAGTTGAAGCTGGCAGGATTCAACACCAGCGACACTCTCCTTTTCTCTGATTTATCAACTATCTTTTCTCTGATTTAGCACATTGGATGAACAGAAATTTCCTCCAAATAATTACCGAACAGGCAAAAAACTAGAGTTTTTCATAACCCATCAGAAACTCTCTTTCATTCCCACCATCTCCAAACTTCATCTTGCAACAGTGCAAATTCGAACGGGAACTATTTGTACCCTTGATGTTATTTTTGAACCTAGATACGATTTGGCAAAATATCTGCACCATTGCCAAGACTGACAAAGTCCATGTCCATCACATTACCTCTGCCCCAGCTCACCTCTGCTTGCCAATACTTTTATTGCCTTCAACTACGTTGTCCGCCTGCTTAGTCTCGTCTTCCAATCCTCATTAACTGGACTTCCTCCAAAACTTTGTGGATCAATCCTTAACAACGCAATCCTGTTCACACATTGCTCCCATTCTTGCTCATCTCCAGTAGATCCCAGTTCGGTGCTAAGTTAATTGTAACATTTTCATCCTTGTTATCAAGCCCCTCCAAAAAAGGTGGGTGTATTCCCACTACTATGACTACTCTGCAGCCTATCCATAATCACGGCATTCCTCTATTTCTGGTCTTTTTGCATGAACAATGGTTGTAATTGCTGCTGTCCTGGACCCATTCTCTAGAATTCACTTTCTAAATTTCTCTAGTTCCTTCTACTAAATTTCAGTAGTAAAGATTATCTTCCTAATATCTACTTAAATCATCCTACCACATACAACCAGTCTTTTTTGAGCACTTTTTTCAAACAACTTACATGTGAATTGTCCTTTTTCAACTTTCTCCAGCTCTCTTGGCTTTGCCTTCCTTGCATATTTCATATTTTCATGTTTCCCCACAATGTAGAAGACAATGAAGGTGGACAGAATGGTGGCACAGCAGTGGAGTTGCTGCCTTGCAGCACCAGAGGCCTGGGTTCGACCCAGACTACAGGTGCTGCCTGGATGAAGTTTGTACGTTAACCCCGTGACTTGTGTGGGTGTTCTCCGGGATCTACAGTTTCCTCTCACTCCAAAGACATTTGGGTTTGTAGGTTAATTGGCTTTGTTAAAATCGTCCCTAGTATGTGAGGGATATCGCTAGTGTGTGGGGATCGCTGGTCAGCATGGACTCGGTGGGCCGAAGGGCCTGTCTCTGCACTGTATCTTTCAACAAATCTAAAGCATTTGGCTCATAAAGTCTGTATAGGCTCTGATAGCAACTCCATCCGTCTATTTCCCTACTTATTTTGCTGCAGCCTATTCCTTCTCCATTAGCCTCCTATGCTTTCATTTCAGTCCTGCCTTCGGGAAGGTGGTACGGGAGTCTGCAAACTATGGCCTCCAGGTTCAGAAACAGCTTCTTCCCAACAACCATCACACTCTTGGACACTATCAACACCAACTAAACTATGAACTACGCACTGTCTTGGTTGGACTAGGGATTTGGCTTTGCACTAATATTGTTTTTATTCAATGTATTTAACTTTCTGTTCCTTATTTTGTTATCTATGAATACTGTGTTCACAGACCTGTAATGCTGCTGCAAGAATGATTCTTTTTTCATTTTCAGTACATGACAATTAAACGCTCTTGACTCTTGATTTCCCTGTCACGCACCCTCCCTGGGAACAATATACATTAGCCAAATTCCTTATGTGGAATTGATTTCAGACTTTTTGAGAAGTTATTTTATTACATTATAGATCACCTTATTTCATCCACTTTATTTGAAATGTAACCTATAATTGGGAAGCAATTCTATGGGAATGTCACAGAACATTGCATATCTAGAATATAACATAGGAAGAAGCTCTTTGACACATCATGCCTGTGCCAACCATGATGCCAATCTCAATTAATCTCACCTACCTGCATATTGTCCATATTCTGCCATTCCCTACCTGTCCATGTCTTCACAAGTACCTCTTAAATGTTGCTATTGAATCTGCTTTCACCAGATGTCCAAGTGCTAATGCAGATATTTCTTGAATGTTGATAGTATCTGTATCCAGATGTATGCAGTGTATTTCAAGTACTTTTTAATATTCTTTTAATATAATTTTGATAACTTTAATATTCCATAATATTAGATTTGGTCTGTTACTAGGTGATACTGGATGTTTAATAAGATAAATTATATTCTGAAAAGGTGCAGATGCAGCAGAACCAGGGGCCACAGTTTAAGAATAAGGGGTAAGCCATTTAGAACGGAGATGAGGAAACACCTTTTTCTCACAGAGAGCTAGTTGTGAGTCTGTGGAATTATCTGCCTCAGAGGGCAATGGAGGCTGGTTCTCTGGGTACTTTCAAGAGAGAGCTAGATAGGGCTCTTGTAGATAGCAGAGTCAGGGGATATGGGGAGAAGGCAGGAACGGGGTACTGATTATGGATGATCAGCTATGATCACATTGAATGGCGGTGCTGGCTTGAAGGGCCGAATGGCCTACTCCTACACCTATTATCTATTGACCAAGGGAAATATTATAATGGGAGAATCGGGTAGAATATAAAAATTACAAATGTGAGAAACAATATGGGGATCAAAGAAATGGATCAATTGGGAGTTAAAATACAACGGAATCTAAAGATACTTCAATCATATAAAACAATAAAAAGTTGTACAAGTAGAATTGATTAAACCTCAAAATGGAGATTTGAAGACAGTAGTCTAATCAAAAGTCACAGATTAGCAAAGGAATCAGAGGATACACAGGGCAAACACTTTTTACGTTATGCATTTGCAGTGCACTGCTCGTTAGATTGATGGAAGCAGATTCAAAAACAAATTTAATGGAATTGGATAACTCCTCCAAGAGAAAAATAATTGCAGGGCATGGAGAAATCCAGAGTCAGATTACCTCCATTCAAAAGCAAAATATTGGAAACTAGAAGTAAAATTAAAACTAGACAGTGTTCAGCAGATCAGCCAGCATGTGTGAGAAACAGAGGCAGATTTTCAAGTTAAGCAGCATTCATCAAGACCATATTGTTTCCGAGAGGTGCTGCAAACTCAATGGGCTGTCTGGTCTTTCTCTGCACTCCAGAAAGTTGATTTTCTCCCGCATTTTCATTTTCTATATAATTTCAGCTCTAAATAAGGTGCAAACATCCCAATTACATAAAAAGTGCTGAGTGAAGATCACATTTTCAAAATTAAGCAATATTTTCTCATTCCAGATACTGACTTACCCTTGCATTTACAAATTTCCCCTCTGTACCTTGCAACTCCATTAAAATTACATTACATTTCATAGTGTGTTCCTATTTCAATATTGCTTTAATAAAAAAAGATCTATTATTTGCTCCATTTATAATCAGAGCTTTCTTCTGCCTTCTTTTATTACTCAATTAATAGATTAGGTTGGTAACTATTCTAAAAAAGCTCAGGTAGACAGTTTTCGATAGTTATCAGGCTGAAAGGCAATCTACTAATGTGACAAGTAGCTGTGTTGATCAGCTTTTGTTTGTGAATGGCGCCATTGTGCTGACAGTATATGTTAAAACTTCACAAGCCACGTGCAAGAAAAGGGCACAAGAATGGCCAATCCTTTCCAGCATCCAGAAAACCTGAGGAAAGCAAGCTCCATTTATTGTATATAAAATAAACCAAATGAACATTGCGACAGCAACTTAAATTAACTTATCCTATAACAGTTTGCATTTAAAGCAATAAATATAGCCCTAAGCAACGAGAAGATTTTAAATCTTTACATCCCCAAAATGCAATGCATAAATGAACTATTAACCTTGACGTGCCCACTTTAAAGTTGACACATCATCATTGGAGTTTCAACAAAAAAAAAATCAATAATGCTGATTTAAGGATTTGTGGGAGCTTTTAACATAACCTATGAGAAACAAACAAATGACCTCCAGAAAAAGTTAATAAGTAACATATTTATCAAATTTTACAGCCATGGGGTTATACCAAATCAATAGTTATTCTACAAATACCTGAGTGGTGTTGGTATTAAACTTTGTAGGGTCAGTAAAGTTGCTTTTCTAAAAATAAGAAAATAAAGTAGCACAGATAAGAATGTTTTATATTGTAGTTTGCACGTACTGCATTAGCTTTACTCTGTGTCCTTTACATTCTATGATGGAACACCATGGCATATTTTTGATTTTTTTTTCCATACTCTCATTTATGAAACTCAAAGTTCAAAAATGGTAATACATTGAAGCAAACATTAAGATGAAAGCAGTGCTCAGAGCATAAATTGTCATAAGATCTATACATCCAGCTATACATTTTAAAAGACTATTTATGAAGCCTCTGATATTCATGTTTGTCCATGATTGTAATTGTAGGGCAAAGGTATAAAAATTGGATCTAATGTAAAGGTATGAGAAGGTGTCAAACTCAGAGCTGTTTCCTCCATTATGGTAAAGGTACTATCACCAATCACTGGATTCATTTAGTTGAGCAACTCTGTTCATTAATATTTAATTGAAGTATACCAGTTAAGTGTGAAGATACTATTTCCATTACGCAATGCAAACTCTGAAAGTCATAACTTGCCAACAGGAGATAAGGCATTAGCTAATTTTGAACATTGGCAATAATACTTTCTTAAACTCAGCAGTATTTTCTACTACTTGTGTTAAACTGCCAGGGTAAAGGAGACGTGACTTTAGCTTCAAGTAGGTTGCTAAAAGAATGAAGAGAGACACAAAAAGCTGGAGTAACTCAGCGGGCCAGACAGCTTCCCTGGAGAAAAAGGAATAGGTGACGTTTCGGGTCGAGACCCTTCTTCAGACTGACTATAGCAGGAGTAGGCCATTTGGCCCTTCGAGCCAGCACCACCATTCAATGTGATCATGGCTGATCATCCCCAATCAGTTCCTGCCTTCTCCCCATATCCCCTGACTCCGCTATTTTTAAGAGCCCTATCTAGCTCACTCTTGAAAGCATCCAGAGAACCGGCCTCCATAGTCCTCTGAGGCAGAGAATTCACCACTCTCTGTGAGAAAGCACTACAACGGGTGGTGAAAACCGCCCAGCACATCATCGGTGCCCCACTCCCTGCCATGGATGCCCTCCACCGAAAACGGTGTCTGAGACGGGCCGGGAAGATCATCAAGGACCCCTCCCACCCTAACCATGGACTGTTTGCCCTCCTGTTTTCCGCACCAGCAGGATGAGGAATAGCTTCTATAATAACACCATCACACTGCTGAACTCGGAGTCCCGCCGATAGATTTCCACATCTGTATTTATTTATCTGTATTTATCTATATATTGCTATCACTACGTACTGACACTAAACTGCATTTCGTTGTACCCATACTTGTATCTATGCAATGACATTAAAGTTGAATTGAATTGAATTGAATTGAAAAGTGTTTCCTCGTCTCCATTCTAAAGGGCTTCCACCTTATTCTTAAACTGTGGCCCCTGATTCTGGACTCCCCCAACATCGGGAACATGTTTCCTGGCTCTAGTGTAAAAAGCCCTTAACAATCTTATATGTTTCAATGAGATGCCCTCTCATCTTTCTAAACTCCAGAGTGTACAAGACCAGCTGCTCCATTCTCTCAGCATATGACAGTCCCGCCATCCTGGGAATTAACCTTGTAAACCTACGCTGCACTCCATCAATAGCAAGAATGAAGAAAAGAATGGTTGGTGCTTCTCCAACAACCTGCCCAAAGAGATTAAGTCAGAACAACAGGAGAAAAGAACAGGAGAAAAATACCTTGAAAATAGAACCTAAATTCACTTCCTTTAAATGTTCTACATTGAATTCCGCAAAACCCTGCAGTTACATCTTTCCAATGGTTGATTTTACATCTCGTAATGGTAGATCCTTTATTTTTTCTCCTCCTCACTTGTCCACCATTTCCTATTCCAATCTCCCTGAGCTCACATTTGCATTGCTCACTGTACAACTGATGCTTAATCAAAATAACGGTACTGCACACGACTATTAACTATTCACAAGTAGCAATCCGCACTGGACTGCACAAATGTGTGATATATCTTGAACACACAATATTTTTCAACTCTTTTTAAAAATCCCACTAGGCAGGGTTATGAAATGGTCAAAGAATGAAGAAATAAGATACGGAGAAAACAGCATTTTCCCACAAACTTTATGTTAAGACTTTGGAATCAAAAGTGAACCTGTTGACTTACAACACAGAGAGCAGCAAAAGCAGGAAAGTTCATAATAGGAAAGCAGAATGCAACGTCTGAGAATGCTGGTAGAATAAAGATAAGAATGATAAAAGCAACATACTAGGTCATACTGTGTAATAGTAAAATATTGAATGAACTCTGAATAACCATGGTGAAAATGTGACCCTGTTTAACCCAGTCCTAAAGCAGTGAACCATCTTGTCATCACCATTTGGCATCAAACACCTCCTCCTGATGGTACATACAAATTAAAATGCCAAAATGAAAAAATGATCCCACCTCTAAATTAACCACATGATTAATTTGTAAAATTTGACAACTTAGCTTGGTCAAAGATTGCAAATTTAAAATGGAACTCTGCAACTGGAGACAAAAAAATAAGTTTGTTACGAGTCACATGACATGGAAACAGGCCCTTTGGCCCAACCTGCCCATGGTGACCAAGATGCCCCAACTACACTAGACCCACCTATCTGCATTTGGCCCTTTTCCACCTAAACTTTTCCAATCAAAGTACCTGTCCAAGTGTAATTTAAATCTTGTTATAGTACCTGCCACAACTACTTCCTCTTGTTCCATATAGCCACCACCCACTATGTGAAAAAGTTGACCCTCAGGTTCCTATTTCCCCTCTTATCTTAAACCTATGTCCTCTGGTTCTTAATTCCTCTACTCTGAGTAAAATACTCTGTTCATCTACCCTATCTAGTCTCCTCGTGATCTAATACACCTCCAAGATCACCCCTCATCCTCCTGGGCTCCAAGAAATAAAGTCCTCAGCTGCCCGACCTCCCTATAGTTTTGAGAGTGGGCGTGAGGAACATTCACCACTGCTTGGAGTTGGTTGTATGGATAGTTTTTCCAATTTGTATATGAAGTGGTATTATGTGAAAATTGTCTTCATGCCACAAAAAGTCAAAAGGCTGCTTCAGACTTGACATCAAATAGCTGATCAAATTACACTTGCCTACTATTTACATTCACATAATTTTTAATTATTAAAATTGAAATTCCATTAATAAACAAGGAATGGTTTGTTTAAACATATTTAGTAAAATAACCATATAACCATATAACATTTACAGCACGGAAACAGGCCCTCTCGGCCCTTCCAGTCCGTGCCGACCATTTGTTTTCCCCTAGTCCCATCTACCTGCACTCAGACCATGCCCCTCCATTCCCTTCACGTCCATATACCTATCCACTTTTTAAATGTTAAAATCGATCCTGCCTCCACCACTTCTGCTGGAAGCTGATTCCACACAGCCACCACCCTCTGAGTAAAGAAGTTCCCCCTCACGTTACCCCGAAACCTCTGTCCCTTAATTCTCATGTCATGCCCTCTTGTTTGAATCTTCCCTACCCTCAATGGGAAAAACGTATCCAAACGTATAACACTTTTAGTTTGATCTGGATTGTCAACTGTGTTCAAAAATATCTTTGGTACAATGTGTTTGAGGCCAACAGCCATGCCTCAGTTTTAGTTGCAGCTTAAAGATAACAGAAGCCTTTCACTGCAAGACAACTCTCAGCAGTTCCATGATGGGAGTCTTTGGCAGTCAGTATCCCTGTTCATTCTGCAATTAGCCATCAAGATCTTGTATCTGTAATATAGCAACAGGAACCGGTGTTAATTATTCACGCTCTTCCCCCAAAGAAAAATGTATCAGGATTTCAAAGTGCTCCATCTAGCAGTCAAACTAAGAATTGTAAATGGGCTGATAATGTCAATTATCAGTCCATTTACAGATTGGTATTGCCTGATTAAGTTATTTCTACCCAAGCACATTCTTCCAGAAAAACGTTCTAATTCCCCTAGTATCGTGTTGCATTAAATTTTTTTGCACGTTAGGTGATCCCGGCTATCTAGCTGTGTTTTTACTCCCTGCGTACAAACATAAATTGAACAGGGAAGATCCGGTACAGAAAGTGCTGGACTGCGGACACAGATGACATTGTCATCGACTGCTTTGAGTCGGTGGACTGATCCATATTCAGGTGATCTATGGCCAACTGAATGAGTATGCCACTGCTGTGGCTGACCTCATCAGTGAGTGCGTGGAGGAGTGCGTGCCAAAGAAGACAATCCAAGTGATTCCCAACTGGAAGTCATGGATGAATTGTCAGTTCATAGCCAGGCGAAGGCCAAGACTGCTGCGTAGAAGTCAAACGATCCCGAGCAGTACAAGAAAGCTCTCTATAATCTTCACAAAGCCATCAAGAATGCCCAACGACAATATTGGGACAAACTTGAGTCCCAGTATAATCATTTGGACAAGCACAGACTGCAGCAAGGTCTGAATATTTTAACTGGCTGCAGTCAGGCAGCATTCAGGATGATAGTGCAGCCCTCTCTTGTGAACGCAATGCATTCTGTGCTTGCTTTGAGCAGAAGGCCAGCAAATTATGTCCGTCCCATCAGACTCAAGTGTGCCCGTTCCCAGTGCCAATGTTGCAGAAGTTAGATTGGCCTTCCTGAGGAAAAACCCATGGAAAGCCACTGGTCCAGCCGGTCTCACTGACCACCACCTTAGGAACTGCGCGGACCAACTAGCGCGAGTATTTGTGGACATCTTTAATCTCTCCCTTCTCCGTCGAGGTACCCACCTGCTTCAAGAAGACCACGATCATCCCAGTGGTATCATACCAGTTGGAGGTTTAGGATTTTATTGGGATTTATCACTGCATGGTTTGAGAGCAGCTCCATCCAAGACCGCAAGAAATTATAGAGTTATGGATGCAGCGCAGACCACCACGCAAACGTACCTACCTTCCATCGACTTCATCTACACTTCACACTGACTCGGCAAGGCCACCAGCATAATCAAAGACCAGTCTCACCCCAGTCACTCCCTCTTCTCCCCTCTCCCATCAGGCAAGAGGTACAAAAGTTTGAAAATGCTTACCTCCAGATTCAGGGACAGTTTCTTCTCAGCTGTTTTCAGGCGACTGAAAACTCCTCTCACCAGTTAGAGTGCAGTGTTGACCTCCCATGTACCTAGTTGTACACCTTCAAACTATCTTTAATCAGATTTTATAATTCACTAAACATTACACCCTTCATCTGTGCTCCGAGGATGGCGTGATTATAATGATATATAGTCTTTTCGCTGACTGGATAGCATGCAAGGTGCTTTTCACGTGACAATAATAAACTAAACTATTGGACGAAAGGTGCAGGACTCCTCAACACTCTTCACTGCTATGTGTGTGTTTTGTTTAGATAGATTTTAATGCTGCAAGATTCTAAATTATATTCCAGGTTGTTTGCACATACTTTCCCTAATTAATATTGGTATGTTTGGTCATTCTCTCTCCACAGCACGTTCAGACCCCAGAATACCTCGGAGCACGTTGCAATACCAGAAATCTAGTCAATTTCTGGTACTGTGGAGCACAAATTGTATCTTACTGTGCAGACACCGTTAGAGTCACCCAGCCCCGTCACTGTCCAGTCAGTCTAGTCAGAAAATCTTATTGCAAATATTACTACACTTGTGTTATTGAGTGTTAGTAAGATTGTCCATAAATGGACCGATATCTTTGCCAAAATAGAAAAGCTGATCAAGTAAACTAGGGCACCTATTCCACTATCAGAGTTTCATCCCAAGCTACAACGTTAACACCATATTTTACACTTCCGAACTGCTTCTTTGAACCACCTACCCCCTATTCTCACGTTTTCGTCCGCCAAAGTGTGGAAAGAAACAATGCTAACATTGAAACCATCAAGACTAATAGTGATTAAACGTCTGAAGAAGGGTCTCGACCCGAAATGTCACCTATTTCTTCGCTCCATGGATGCTGCCTCACCCGCTAAGTTTCTCCAGCATTTTTGTCTACCTCTAAAATATATTATAGTGTCGTCATAGTAGGGGATTTTAACTTTCCCAAAATAGACTGGGACTGTCATAGTGCCAAGAGCTCAGACAGGGTGTAATTTGTCAAATGTGTTCAGGAAAATATCCTCAGGCAATATGTAGAGGGTCCTACAAGGGCGAGGATAAAGATAGAAAAATTGGAAAGGGCAAATAACTGAAGTGCCATGGGCGTGAAATTTGGGGCCAGCAACCATTATTCTATTAGCTTTAAAATGGTTATGGGTCTGCAAATTAAAATTCTGAATTGCGGCAAGGCCAACTTTGATGGCATTAGGCAGGAACTTGTTAAAGTTGATTGGTCTAGGTTGGTTGTGGGCAAAGGAACATTTGGAAATTTTCCCCCAAAAAATTCGAACTTGTCCGGCAGTTAACAGATCCATGCTGACTGACCCTGATTAATCTGTGCCTATTTAAATTAATTAAAACAAATATTGAAGCAGGAGGATTCAGTACACTGAAGCGACTGACTTGGGTCCCTGGACTGGTCCATATTCAGGGATTCTGCAGCTAACCTGAATGAGTATGCCACTGCCGTGACAGACTCCATCAGCAAGTGCGCGGAAGACTGTGTGCCGACGAAGACAATCCGAGTGTGCTCCAAATGGGAACCATGGATGAACCGCGACGTATGTTCATAGGTGAAGACCAGGTCCGCTGCATACAAGTCAAATGATCCAGAGCAGAACAAGAAAGCCCGCCATGACCTCTGCAAAGCCATCAAGATGCCAAGAGACAATACCGGGACATACTCGAGTCCTAGTAAAATCACTCGGACACATGGAGAATGTGGCACGGTCTGAGTAAGATAACTGGTTGCAAAGCGAGGTCAGGCAACATCAGTGGTGATAGTGCGGCCCTACCTGATGAACTGAATGCTTTCTATGCTTACTTTGAGCAGAAGGCTAACAGGGCAGTGACACTTGGCCCTTCAGACTCAAGTGTGCTTCTACCCAGGGTCACTGTTGCAGAGGTTAGATCGGCCTTCTTGAGGGTGAACCCACAGAAAGCAACTGACCCAGATGGAGTTCCTGGCCATGTCCTTAGTAGCTGGGTGGATTAGCTAGTGGGCGTATTCATGGACATCTTTTATCTCTCTCTACTCCCTTCTGAGTACAAACCTACTTCAAGAAGACCACCATCATCCCAGTGCCAAAGAAAAGATCTCCCACCTAAAAGATTACCGTCCAGTGGCCTTGACATCCACCATCATGAAATGTTTTGAGAGGTGAGCTATGGAACACATTAAATCCAGTCTACCAGGCGGACTTGCCCCACTGCAGTTCGCCTACCGCCACAACATGTCCACGGATGATGCCATCATCCTGGCCCTACACTCATGCCTGGAACACCTGGATAAGGGAGACACCTATGTCAGACTCCTATTCACAGCCAACAGCTCTGCCTTGAACACCATTAAACCATCCAGGTTTATCACCAAACTCATGGGACTTGGAGACAGCACTCATCTCTGCAACTGGATCCTCGACTTCCTGACCAACAGAACCCAACCTGAGGATGGGGGACAAATCATGCTCTATGATAACCCTCAACACTGGTACTCCAGAAGGATGCGTTCACACCTCCCCTTCTTTATTCCTTGTACACCCACAACTATGCAGCAATGTACAAATCTAATTCAATTTACAAATTCGCAGACGACACCACTATTGTAGGACGGATATCAAATAATGATGAGACGGCGTACAGGAAGGAGATCGAGAACCTCGTGTCCTGCTGGCAAGACACCAACCTTTCTCTCAATGTTAGCAAGACAAGGGAGACAGTGATTGACTTCAGGATGCAAAGAGCTACACATACCCCAGTTTGCATTGATGCCACCAAAATAGAGATGGTTGAAATCTTCAAATTCCATGGGGTAAATATCACCAACTTCTCCTGGACCACCCATATTGAAGCAACGACCAAGAAAGCACACCAACACCTCTACTTCCTTAGAAGGCTTATGCCCCTGTCCCACTGAGGAAACCTGAACGGAAACCTCTGGAGATTATGCGCCCCACCCAAGGTTTCCTTGCGGTTCCCGGAGGTTTTTGTCAGTCTCCCTAATGGTCGCTTCTTCTATGTTCCGGCGATTATTTCAAAAAATTCAAAACCGGCCGCGACTAAAAATAGGTTGCCATTTTAAAAATCGGTAATTTTTTAGTCGAAGCCGGTTGCGATGTTAGTTGAAGGTGGTTGCCGGAGGTTGCAGGTAGTGGAAGGTAAGACCCCCCTGGTGGAATAAAACTGGGTGAAAAAAAGGTCTTACCTTTCACTACCTGCAACCTCCGGCAACCACCTTCAACTAGCATCGCAACCGACTTCGACTAAAAAATTACCGATTTTTAAAACGGCAACCTATTTTTAGACGAGACCAGCTTTGAATTTTTTGAAATAATCGCCGGAACATAGAAGAAGCGGAGGGTACACAAACAGCTGGAGAAACTCAGCGGGTGCAGCAGCATCTAAGGAGCGAAGGAGATAGGCGACGTTTCGGGTCGAGACCCTTCTTCAGACTGGTCAGGGATCAGGGAAACGAGAGATATAGACGGTGATGTGGAGAGATAAGGAACAATGAGTGAAAGATATGCAAAAAAGTATCGGTGATAAAGGGAACAAGCCATTGTAAGCTGTTTGTGGTGTGAAAATGAGAAGCTGGTGCGACTGGGGTGGGGGAGGGAGATAGAGATAGAGGCAATGCCAGGGCCCGAGGGCTGAGGGAGAGGTGGGAAGGGGAGGAGACAGCAAGGGTTAACAGAATTGAGAAAATTCAATATTCAAGCCCAAAGGATGCAGACTCCCAAGCGGAATATGAGGTGCTGTTCCTCCAGCTTGCGGTGTTGCTCACTCTGGCCGTGGAGGAGGCCCAGGACCGAGAGGTCGGATGTGGAATGGGAGGGGGAGTTGAAGTGCTGAGCCACCGGGAGGTCGGGTTGGTTATTGCAGACCGAGCGGAGGTGTTGCTTGGGAATTCTGGGGCCAGGAAATGAAAGCCATTTTTATCTCAGGCCCGTGAACTAAATTCCATGGATCATGATGGTTTCTTCTGTATCTGATTACACAGTCTCTAGCCAAGAAGAAGTCTTCTGCTAGAAGAAGCGGAAACCACTTTCGACCATTAGGGAGACTGACAAAAACCTCCGGGAACCGCACGGAAACCTTGGGTGGGGCGCAAAGTCTCCAGAGGTTTCCGTTCAGGTTTCCTAAGTGGGACAAAGGCATTAGGAAGCTCGGCATGTTCCCAAAAACTCTTACCAACTTCTACAAATGTGCCGTAGAAAGCATTTTATCGGGATGCATCACAGCTTGGTTTGCGAACAGCTCCAACCAAGACCGCAAGAAATTGCAGGGAATTGTGGACACATCCCAGACCATCACTCAAACCAACCACTGTTCCATTTACTTCATTTATACCTCACGCTGCCTTGGCAATGTCAGCAGCATAAAGACCAGTCGCACCCTGGCCACTCCCTCTTCTCCCCTTTCCCGCTGGGCAAAATGTATAGAAGTGTGAAAACACACACCTCCAGATTCAATGACAGTATCTTCCCAGCTGAATCATCTTCCCACAACTAAAGAGCAGTCCTGAACTACTATCCACCTCATTGGAGACCGTTGGACTATCTTTGATTGGACTTTACTGGCTTCATCTTGCACTAAACGTTATTCCCTTATCATGTATCTGTACACTGTGAATGGCTTGACTGTAATCATGTGTTGTCCTTCCGCTGACTGGTTAGCAGGCAACAAAAGCTTTTCACTGTACCTCGGTACACATGACAGCAAACTAATGTTAATGCAGCGCCATAAATCTGGGTTGAAAAGAGAAGCTTGAGGACTGTCTCAAACTGTTAAACATTATTGCAGGACAATAAACTCCAAAGATTTGCAAACTTTTGGGTTACGCTTGAATAAAATATGTAGACATTAGATGTAATTCTGATTGTCAGTCTGTCTTTTCATGCAATAATGTTGTTTAACAGTTTGAGACATTCCTTAAGCTTCTCTTTTCAACCCAGGTTTAGCTTCTCTCTTGTAATATTACCTCAAGTGTCACGTTTTGTTTGGAAATACTCGGGAAACATTGAATTTTCTGTCACATTGAAAGTGCTGGATAAATGCAAGTTCTGGATATCAATAGCAATGCACTGTGAGGATGCAATTAGATAGACAATAAATCAAGGAATACGTGCATTTGATGAAATAAATTCTTGGCTAGAGACTGTGTAATCAGATACAGAAGAAACCATCATGATCCATGGAAATTAGTTCACGGGCCTGAGATAAAAATGGCTTTCATTTCCTGGCCCCAGAATTTCCCAAGCAACAGCAAGGGCAATCAGGTTCAAGGAATAAGGGAAAAACTGCCAACTCTTGGGGTGGGGTGACCAGGAAAAGAGGCGCAGCCATTCTGAAAACTTTTCAATTTGTCCCGGTGCGCCTGAGAAAACGTGAATTGTCTCGTTGGGCCCCGGGTCTCCAAAGTGCATGTTGTTCGAATATTTTCAGGAAAGACAACTGGCAGGCCCGGAGGAATTAATAATGACGAGGACACAGGAAGCCCGCATTGTTTTCCGGAACTCTTATCTTGCATAAATTTCTATTGACTAACCGGTGGTGAAAATGTGAACAATTAATGATTTTACTTTCAGCATTGAATGTCAAAACACCAGCAGTAAATAGAGTGTATGCGAGGAAGATTATTTTCACTGCGCTTGACTGTTTGCTTTGAAGAGGGAAGAAGAGTTGCCATTGCCTGCTTTCACAGTTGGGAATATTTGACACCCTAACCAAAATAAACCGGATTCGCTCCTTAAATTAATTCAGCTGTCATTGTGGAAATTTCATGGTGCGATTTAAATCTCGGAATAAAGAAACATACAAGAATTCAAAGTGTCATTAAAGTTCAAGTCGTAAACAGGCACAAATAAATGTTCCAGACCAACACTATGACAAGAGCACAGAGTTTGAATCCAAGCAACTCAAGGTAAACCAATTACAGTAAAAATAAATCAGACATGAGAATAATGATAAAGTTTTAAAGAAGGAACTGCAGATGCTGGAGAATCGAGGGTACACAAAAAGCTGAGAAACTCAGCGGGTGCAGCAGCATCTAAGGAGCGAAGGAGATAGGCGACGTTTCGGGTCGAGACCCTTCTTCAGACTGGTCAGGGATCAGGGAAACGAGAGATATAGACGGTGATGTGGAGAGATAAGGAACAATGAGTGAAAGATATGCAAAAAAGTATCGGTGATAAAGGGAACAAGCATTGTAAGCTGTTTGTGGTGTGAAAATGAGAAGCTGGTGCGACTAGGGGGGGGGAGAGATAGAGATAGAGGGAATGCCAGGGCCCGAGGGCTGAGGGAGAGGTGGGAAGGGGAGGAGACAGCAAGGGTTAACAGAATTGAGAAAATTCAATATTCAAGCCCAAAGGATGCAGAGCGGAATATGAGGTTGCTGTTCCTCCAATGACATTCTCTTAATCACCCCACCAGCCAAAAACTCCGACAAATCTATATCGGTAAATACAAGAATAACGTCGCCTATTAGATGCTGCTGCACCGCTGAGAGCTTTTTGTGTACCTGAGAATAATGATACATGTGACAATACAAGAGTCCCCCACTCATTACAGTGAAAATAGCAGACATGTATTCTATTTGCAAATCATGTCTTGAACTCAATATTTTTCAAGTGAAATAGTAGATTGTTACTAACAAAAGGAAGAGTGCATTAACATTTTATGTTGTGCTGTGAATTACATGATTTTAATGTATAACACATAAAAAGTCAATGGCAAAATAGGTCCAAGCTGTCATTTGCAAGCCTCTCCTGTTCTTCCACATCCAACCCGGTCAGGATATCTGTCAATTCCTTACTGCCTCACTTTAAATGCGACCATGTAATTTGCCTCAACTACTCCATGTGACAATGAATTCCATTTCATACGCACTATTTGTGCAAAGAAATTCCTTCTTATTGAATTTGTTAGTGACACACGTCTTTATGGGTCTCCATTCTGTATCCTGCTACGTTGAAACATTTCTATTCTTCCCTTTTATAATCTTATTATCTACGTCTGCTAAATCATCCTTCACCCTTCCCATTTTTCGAATTGCTAGCCCGTTCAATCTTTTCTGATCGTTATAACCTCTGGGTTCTTGGATAACATTTAATAGTTAACTAATATGCTCCATGGGGATTTGTTTGTCCTTTGTATAAACCATAGGCATTACAATCTACACCTGCTTCTGTGTATGCACAGAAAATATATTGAAAGATGTCTCTGGAGAATTGGTTCATGCTTGGTGAGTTACTGGGCTATATACATGTGCTGCAAACTAGAATGCTATATATTTAATAACACTGTGTATGGCCACATTTGCTATAATGCTGCATTTATACTTAATGAATTCTCTTAATTAGATTTCACACTTTTTTTATTAGTGTCCTGTATGTGCTGCATGTAGTGGTCGATATCCCCCCAAAATTCTAAACATTGGCTAAATATATGTTGGAAACAGCACTGTGCTGGTTTACATCCAGAATCAGGCATTAAATAATTCATACCGTTGCATGGGCAAATAGTCCTGCCAACCCTAAATTTATCACAGTAACATTAAATTTGGTATATATCTGTAACATAAATGCGCCTACTTTGTTGTTCAAAAGTGATAGCAAGAAGTGCATGGCAACCGTTGTTCCGTAACAACATGTTTGGCTGCCGGAACACCGTAATATGGTTATTTCGCCGGGACAAAATACGGCGAATCCGGGACACTTGGCACCTCTGCATATTAGATGGAGGAGAGGAAGACAGAGAAGGAGGGAGATCAGTCCTAATGGAAGAAATAAAGCCCTGAGTTAGGTCTGTGCCAAGGGACGGTCAGAAGAGCTGCCAGGTGTACCACACGAAGAGCCTGGCAGGAAGTGGCCCGAAGAGTATTCTCCAGGAATGAGAAACCCCCTACAAAAGTGCAAGTCAGGAAGAAAATTAATAATCTCATAATAATGACCGTCAGGCTATTAAACTTGGCTCGGACAAAACTCTGAGCATTAATACCCCTTTATCTGTTATTTGCACTTTATCAATTTATTCATTCATGTGTGTATTTACAAATAAAATGGTATATGGTCACACTGATCTGTTTTGTAGTCAATGCTTACTATGTCTGTTGTGCTAAGCAAAGAAAGAATTTCATTGTCCTGTCAGGGATGCATGACAATAAACTCTTTTGACTTTGACTTGACTTTGAGCTGTTAACCAAACACTGCTCTTTTATTCTAATACTACCTCAGACACACACACGCAGAAACTATTCCCACAGCAACCACGAGTTCCTCCATACCCCACCATTGACATAATACCCGTAACACTTGGCTCACTCAATGTCCATCCATTTATGCAAAGACATATGACAACAACTCAATGGCCACCTCCATTGGAAATAACTTTTTAAAATTAGTTCATAAGGAGGGTAGACACAAAAAGCTGGAGTAACTCAGTGGGACAGGCAGCATCTCTGGAGAGAAGGAATGGGCGACGTTTCGGGTCGTTACCCTCCTTCAGGAGACCATCTTGAATCTCATGGTTAAATGATTCTGAACCTTTCGGCTCTGCTGAGTCATGTCATCATTTAGGGAAAAAATAATAGTCTTTATTATGCAGAGAACTGTCAACAGTGTGGCTGACCCTGGAGTGGTGGCAACTGACACTGCTGCAGATCCTACCATAACCCAGGTAGAGTTGCTGCTTATGGAGAGCTCACAGTAGTTGGCAGGAATAAGGACCTTAGCAATTACATGCTGGAGTACACAATCCTCATTACTTACGAAACCTGTGTCAACACAAGAATGAGTTTGAGTAGCCTATTACGAGTTCTGAAGCTGCTCATTTAGATATTCCAATATCCGCAGACTTTCCTTTGAATGGGCATAAATGCAACAATACAACACTGTGCACGTCTGTGACTTCGTACCTTGCACCCAGAAGGTCTACGTTACAAGGGAGGGAACATTTGGCGCATGACTTATGACATGATTTGGTGACCTTTGGCCACACTAGAGTTAATCGTACCCAGAAGTCATGCAATGGGCATGATTTCACCCATAAATAATTGCCAGCAGTCTTCCCAGCATTTAAAGCATTTTTAATACTGAATTGTGTCCGAAAAGTAGAATTCTTAGGGTTCTAAGGAGCGAAGGAGATAAAGTAGCATTAACAATTCTTATACTGGTATGTTTTCCTATTCACTGCTTAACAAAACCTTCGACACTGAATGGAACAATATCATCGATTGCCACTGGGACTGTTCTATGATCCGTAAGATCACGGATATAGCAATTAAAAACAAATTACCAGATGGAAATGTAAACAAAGCCCAATTTCCTCTTTCTGAACTTATTTAAACTTATTTGAACTTGTTTCAAGCTTTGGTTTGTTTCTCTAGTTATATGCAAGTTTGGAAGGGGCTTGCCCATAATCATGTTCAACTCCTCTCAGCAATAATTAATGCTGGCATACAATATATTTATATAAAACGTAAGCTGGAAAGATTGCATTAAAAACCTTTATTAACATCTTGAACATTAAATGTTTCTATCCTTAATTAGAAAAAAAAGTATAGAAAACACAAAATTAATCAGACATTACTGTTGATTACAAAGTCAATAATACTACAAACACTCAAATGTGGGACTTGTATTTTGAAATCAGAGGAAATATGGATATTATGACTAGTTGAGTATATTGAGAAGAACAAAAATAATTAACCACAGTATCAATTTATCATTAATATTATATATCGTTGGTGTAAAAAAAAAAAAAAAAAAATTATTATGGGGAACAAGGAAATGGCAGAAGAGTTGAACAGGTACTTCGGATCTGTCTTCACTAAGGAAGACACAAACAATCTCCCAGAAGTACTGGAGGACAGAGGATCTAAGGGGGTCGAGGAACTGAAAGAAATCTTCATTAGGCAAGAAATAGTATTGGGTAAGCTAATGGGACTGAAGGATGATAAATCCCCTGGGCCTGATGGTCTGCATCCCAGGGTCCTCAGGAGGTGGCTCTAGAAATAGTGGATGCATTGGTGATCATTTTCCAATGTTCAATAGATTCAGGATCAGTTTCTGTGGATTGGAGGATAGCTAATGTTATCCCACTTTTCAAGAAAGGAGCAAGAGAGACAATGGGAATTACAGACCAGTTAGCTTGACCGGTGATGGGAAAGATGCTGGAGTCAATTATTAAAGAGGTAATAATGGGGAATTTGGATAGCAGTAAAAGGATTAGTCCAAGTCAGCATGGATTTATGAAAGGAAAAGTAAAATGGATGAAGGGGAGCCAGTGGATGCAGTGTATCTAGACTTTCAGAAAGCCTTTGATAAGGTCCTACATGGGAGACTGGTGACTAAAATTAGAGCACATGGCATTGGGGGTAGGGTGCTGATGTGGATAGAAAATTGTTTTGCAGACAGGAAGCAAAGAGTAGGAGTGAACAGGTCCTTTTCAGAATGGCAGGCAGTGACGAGTGGAGTGCCGCAAGGCTCGGTGTTGGGGCCGCAACTGTTTACCATATATATTAATGATTTGGAAGAGGGAATTAGGTGCAACACTAGCAAGTTTACGGATCACACAAAGCTGGGTGGCAGTGTGAACTGTGAAGAGGATGTTAGGAGGTTGCAGGGTGATCTGGACAGGTTGAGTGAGTGGGCAGATGCATGGCAGATGCAGTATAATATAGATAAATGTGAGGTTATCCACTTTGGTGGCAAAAAACAAGGGGGCAGATTATTATCTCAATGGGGTTAGGTTAGGTAAGGGGGAGGTCACTGAAAGTTGGCGTGCAGGTACAGCAGGCAGTGAAGAAAACTAAAGGAATGCTGGCCTTCATAACAAGAGGATTTCATATAGGAGTAGAGAGGTTCTTCTGCAGTTGTATAGGGCTCTGGTAAGACCACATCTGGAGTATTGCGTAGTTTTGGTCTCCTAATTTGAGGAAGGACATCCTTATGATTGAGGGAGTGCAGCGTAGGTTCATGAGATTCATCCCTGGGATGGTGGGGCTGTCATAATGGGAAAGATGACTAGGCTTGTATTCACTGGAGTTTAGAAGGATGAGGGGGAATCTTATAGAAACATATAACATTTAAAAAGGACTGGACAAGCTAGATGTAGGAAAAATGTTCCCAATGTTGGGCGAGTCCAGAATCAGGGGCCAGTCTTAGAATAAAGGGGAGGCCATTTAAGACTGAGCTGAGAAAAAATGCTTTCATCAAGAGTTGTGAATTTGTGGAATTCCCCCCCACTGATGGCAGTGGAGGCCAAGTCACTGGATGGATTTAAGAGAGAGTTAGATAGTGCTCTAGGGGCTAGTGGAATCAAGGGATATGGGGAGAAGGCAGGCACGGGTTATTGATTGAGGACGATCAGCCATGATCACAATGAATGGCGGTGCTGGTTCGAAGGGCCAATGGCCTCCTCCTGCACCTATTTTCTATGTTTCTATTATCAGATCACACCAATCTTTGATCAAAGGTTGGGACAATTGGTGAATCTGCTTGTTGCATCCTCTAAAAGATTTAATCAACTGTAAATATTATGGTTTTAAAATAAGAGCCAATTTGTATTTTTTCCCATAATTTACCAATAGATTTATAAATCTAACCTTGGATTAAAATCCCCAATGGACTAAACTTTAAAATAGGATAAATTGTCTTTGAATTTGCAAAATTTAGCTTCTCTTCTATATTTTAATGAGCCCAGGGAGGAATAAGAAATGAGGATCCTGTAATTTCCCAGCAAATGTTTTGACTGCTGTTGTGATGTTCAGTTATTTTCTGGGGGACAATTTTAAACTCCAGCTAAATTTCAAACATAAAAAAAGCTGCTCAGTAAACAGATGATTTTATGCGTATCTGGAAAAAGGATCAATCTGTTTGGTGAATATAAAACTCCAGGTGTCTATTTCTCTAAGTGCCAATCTGCGGGGAGGATAAGCAAGGGTTGAGACAATTAGGAACCTACTTGTTGTATCCTCTGAAAATTTTAATTGGTCGACAATGAAAGATAACTGAGTTGAACCATTAACTGTTTCTCTCTTCAGAAATGTTTGTTGAGGAATTCCTATATATTTTTTTTCCCTCACTGGCTTAAATGGATATTTATTCACAAATGCAGC
The DNA here is from genome assembly GCA_035221665.1 of Okamejei kenojei. NCBI lineage: Eukaryota > Metazoa > Chordata > Chondrichthyes > Rajiformes > Rajidae > Okamejei > Okamejei kenojei. The sequence goes on from CM069134.1 coordinate 19,591,216, forward strand.
ATCCATATACTTTTCAAATTTATCCTTGCAGAAGAATTTGGCAAGTGTGCCAGAAATCATTTTGAAATGCTCTTGCAAATTTTAAAGTCAGTCTACCCTTTGCCATTATTTTTTGGGCAAACTTTGTAATACTGCAAAGTCCTCAGCTTTCAGCGGGCCGGTGTGTTTCTGCAGAATATGGTTGATTCCATTGTATGCACATCTTCTGCAATCTGACCCAAAGCTATTCAGTCAGGCTGCAGTTTGAAACTGTTTTATTTTTGGTTGGAAGGGCACTCTGGTGCCACAACCATTGGAAGCCTCTGAATTTGAGTTGTACAGTAAAACTGTAGCAAGTTTTGCACATTCAAAAACTTCAACCAAATATAAGTATATAAACATTATAACAATACATCAGATAATTAAATTATTTGCAAAAATAAGCTAACAATAAATACAAGTGCCACAGTACTTAAAATTATCTTATTATTGTTGGGGGAGTGGGCAAATGCATGGCAGATGAAGTTTAATGCGGATAAATGTGAGGTTATCCACTTTGGTAGCAAAAACAGGAAGGCAGATGACTACCTAAATGGCGTCAAATTGGGAAAAGGGAAAGTACAACGGGATCTGGGGGTCCTTGTACATCAGTCTATGAAATTAAGCATGCAGGTACAGCAGGCAGTGAAGAAAACGAACGGCATGTCGGCCTTTGTAACCAGAGGAATCGAATATAGGAGCAAAGAGGTCCTTCTGCAGTTGTACAGAGCCCTAGTGAGACCACACCTGGAGTATTGTGTGCTGTTTTGGTCCCCTAATTTGAGGAAGGACATTCTTGCTATTGAGGGAGTGCAGCGTAGGTTTACAAGGTTAATTCCCGGGATGGCGGGACTATCATATGCTGAGAGAATGGAGCAGCTGGGCTTGTACACTCTGGAGTTTAGAAGGATGAGAGGATATCTCATTGAAACATATAAGATTAAACTTTATCATAGTTTAATGGAATGTCAAGCTAAAACTACATTTTATGTAAAATTTAAGTGGGAAAAGGAATTGAACATTACAATCTCAGAAGAAGAATGGCATCATATGTGTGTAACACTACAGACATCCACTGATTCACAAAATTGGAGAGAATTTAATTGGAAAATTTTGATTCGTTTCTTTATTACGCCTAACATAAAAAGCAAACAAATTCTAAGGCAGCAAACATGCTGGAGGCAATGTGGTCAAACAGATGCAAACCATGCACATATCTTCTGGTTGCCCAAAAATAGAACCATTTTGGGACAGAGTGAATTCAGAATTAACTGAGGTATTAGGATATATAGTCTGCAAGAAGTGTTCCATTTTATACCTGGGTAATATAACTACAGTGGTGCTGAAGGAAGACCATTACTTGGTTAAAATCCTATTCACAGCTGGCAGAAAGGTCATTACAAGAAACTGGCTTGTAGCGGACACACCCAGACTTAGACAATGGTTAGACATAGTACAGGAAATATTTGTCATGGAGAAAATGACATATTCTCTAAGAGTGAAAGAAGACGAGTTTAACAGAAAACGGGAAAAATGGATTAGGTATAGAAATAAAGACATCAACACAGTATAATTTTATAGACAATAATGTAAGTTATTGGAAAATGTTTTAATATGAAATTTTAATCTCCATCTGTTAGACCTGACAAAGCATGCAAATGTTTAAAATTTGAATATTGTCTAACTTGTTAATGAGAAATAGATCTCAAGTTATTTGCAATTCCAGTAATCAGTCTTTTCAGATATAATGAGCCAATGCCACTGCAGCAGCAAAGTTAAACAGTGAACAACATTTTCATTCAACATCAATTCACTTTAAAACTCTTCACACAATTATTTCTTCCAATTTATTTCCATTCAAAAAATCTCCTTCAAAAATATTTAAGAGTATTGACCCAGGATCTGTGAAGAAAGTAACAATGACGCTGTTGGCATTCACCATCAAAACAGAGGCAATTAGATATAATGTTTAAGAAGGAACTGCAAATGCTGGAAAATCGAAGGTAGACAAAAATGCTGGAGAAACTCAGCGGGTGCGGCAGCATCTATGGAGCGAAGGAAATTAGAGTGTGCACACACAGTTGAACAAGTCCAGAACGTTTGTCAGTAATTCATTGCTCCCGTCTCAAGAATCTATAATTACATCTGCAGTAATCACTGACCAAATAAAAATAAGCATATTGACAAACAATCCTTGGGCAGTAAAGAAAATATAAAACAATATGCTTTATTGAATGAGACATTATCAGAATTTGTAATGACACATTAAGCTTTAATCTCTGGCTCCAAAATCTCTCCCTGTATATTCACAATTTCAATTATGTTATAATATAATGGAGAACCTGCTTCAGGCCATTCCTGGCACAATAATTGCTTATTCATTCATTCCAATGGAAGGGAATATCTTCAAAGTACAAAAATATTAACAGATCTGGCCTTTTTACATTGCTTCTTTAGTTTAGTGATATTGTGTTAAGTCTTCTCAATTTAATTGTCTGAATAGGTATCAATAGATCCTGAATATTTTTCAACTTTCCTGTATTGCAGAAATATTCCAACATGTTTTTGGAACATGTTTGACAGTCAGCTACGCTAGCATATTGTTCAGCCGGCTGTAAAATTTTCTTTCCAGTTTCATGGGCAAAACTAGTTCTAAATCTACGACCATGTGCCCCACATTTAAAACATTTACTGTGCAGGTAGATGCACATTCCTCCCTCCTCAACAGAGTTTTTTATCAGGAACTTACATGATGCAAATGAAAACCTTTCTCATAGATCTGCAGAAAGCATGAATGCATCATTGCTTATTGCAAATTCTGTGCTAATTGACATTTTTTTCTGGTATAGCTATTGCAATCTAAACAGTGAGATGAGATTAATTAGATTTTCTTGGAATGCATTATTTGATCATAACGAATGTATTATTTAAGCAGTTTCCAATCTCATTTATTCTCCAACACCAAAATCATGTCCATCCACATCTGTAAACATCACTCTTTCCTACCAGTCTTTACAATTGAAATGCTCTTCTGTTCCTTCATGTCGCAAGTCTCAATTATTCTCTTGAGCATTCTTCTGTCTTCTCCATTCTGTAGAATTAGACTTGTCCAAAATAATGTTTTCTGTATCCTGAATCATGCCAAGCCTTCTCGTGCATCACCCAATGCTCACCGAAGTACACTGGCTCCCTGTCTGGTAACGCCCAATATATAATATCATCCTTGATTTTAAATCAGGTGAATGCTAGAACCAGGGTCACTATGGCAAAGTAAAGGATTGGCAATCCAGGAATGAGAAGAGACATGTCTTCAGCTGGTAAGCAATGCTTTTTAGGAATCTCATGCTAAGTAAGTTGTGCAGGCTGTCAGTAAGTATATTCAAGATATAAATTAATATATTTTTAAGTATTAAGGGAAGCAAGGAATATGGAATTGATGCAAGACAGTGGCGCCAAGGTAAAATACAGCCATAAATTTACAAAACATCACAGTACTCATGTGGCTGGGGTAGCTGCAATTCCACAGCCTTTTTACTACTTGTGTTCTTGTTTAGGTTTCCTCAGATGGCCCATAGGAAAATTATTCATTTTGATAGCATGGCATATGTACAAAGTGAACCACTTTTACTTGCTGTTAAAGAAAAAACTGCAGATACTGGAGAATCGAGGGTATACAAAAGGCTGGAGAAACTCAGCGGGTGCAGCCGCATCTAAGGAGCGAAGGAGATAGGCGACGTTTCGGGTCAAGACCCTTCTTCAGACCTTCCGTCTGAAGAAGGGTCTCGCCCCGAAACGTCGCCTATCTCCTTCGCTCCTTAGATGCAGCTGCACCCGCTGAGTTTCTCCAGCCTTTTGTGCACCCACTTTTACTTGCTTCTGCTTTCCTATGTTTATGTACATAGTCTGCCAAAGGGCATACTTGCTTGGCAGTTCTGACATTGATTCATCATAGATGCAAATTAAATACGACAGCGTACTATCACAATTGGAAAACTTGCCAACTGCATGGAGACAGAAGAGACTGTAGATGCTAGAATCTGTAGCAAAGAGAGGTAGCAGCTGGATAAATTCAGTGCAAGGAAATGGACAGTTGGTATTTGAGGCGAGCCCTCAAAACATGAACTATTTATTTCCCTCCAAAGAAGCTGCCTGTTCAACCAGTTGTTCTTTTTTGGACCACTTCATTGTCTGTCCATTCACTGTGATGGTAGTCTCAATGCAAGGCTTTCCTGGAACTAACAAAAGGTCAGTCACCTGCTGTACTTTCACCTTCATTTGTACTCTCAAAATAAATAACCAATTTCATTTCTATGATTTATGGACACTTTGTTAACAGCTTTCATCTAGGCTTTTGAAAATACACTTTGTTAAACAATGTATGAGGAACTTACCTCTGAAGTCTACCTGCAGAAAACCTATGGAAAAATCATTATAATTGACCATAGATATATCTGTGCATAACCTCAGCCAATAAGCGAGTTCGGTATTCTGACTGCGCATGCGCAGGTCATAGGTCACTCGAGAAAAACATTCTCGGCAGCTGAGCTGCTGCGTGTATACAGACCTGCATTTCATCCGGTCAGGATCGAACCGGGTCTCCGGCACTGCAAGTGCTGTTGAATTGCTACAGGAGTTAGCGACACTATTTCTCCCTTCTCCACTGGTCCGTGCAGAAATCTCAGCAGTGACAATCTGATGAATCTAAGCGGTCCCCCTCAGCCTGCTTGTATGGGTTCCATTCTCACTCGGGCTGGCCTCCCGGGTTATACAGGGTTATTATACAGGGGCGGACCACGCACCCCTCTCCTGCATAACCCCAAGAGGCAGATTTGCGAGCAGAGTCTCAATACCGTCCCCGTCCCCTCCCGAGTGTCCCATCCCTGTCCGGGGTGACCCTGGCCTGATGGGACACTGGCCCGGAGCAGTGGTGGTCTCAGGCTAACAACCAGCACAGAGAAGAAGCCCCAACTCCAGCTCAACTCCCGAGGAACACGTTCCCCGACGGGCCGGGGACCGTCAGCTGCGCCTCTCGCCTTATCCAGTGGCTGTCGGTTAACCCCCTCGGTGCCGGCAAAAACCAAACACCAGTCATCAACGGGGATACACACAAAATGCTGCAGTAACTCAGCAGGTCAGGCAACATCTCTGGAGAAAGGTCTCGACCGAAAACGTCACCTATTCCTTTTCTCCAAAGATGCTGCCTGTCCCGCTGAGTTACTCCAGCATTTTGTGTGTATCCTCGGGAGTTGGAGTAGAGGTGAGCTGGTTAGCACTTCTTCTCTGCGCTGGCTGTAAGCCTGGGGCCGCCACTGCTCCGGGTGGAGTCCCTTCAGTCCAGGGTCACCACGGACATATCTGGACGCCCCCGGACAGGAATGAGATACTCGGGAGGGGACGGGGATGGTACAGTAGCAATTTAACAGCGCTTGCAGCGCTGGAGACCCGGGTTCAATCCTGGCTTCGGATGAAACGCAGATCTGTACACGCAGCAACTCAGCTGTCGAGAATATCTCTCTGCCGGTCCAGTCTCTCCCCGTCTCCCACCTGCATCTGCCCCCCCTCTCTCTCGCTGTTACACCCCACTCTCCCGCAACCTGGCACCCCGTCCCTCAGATTAAATATAATTTTACACATAAATTATGAATAAAGATAAGAAAATGTTTCAAAGACAAGCAATCTTTTCTTATTCCAGGATTAAGGATTAAATAAAAATAATAAATTCTTTGACTTTTTGAGTATCTCATAATTGCAATTTAATGAACTGAACTAGAACTGGGACTGTGTAAGTAGTATGTGAACAGTAGAATAAGAAATGAAGCTATTGAGTTGGCAGAATTCTAGATTAAATAAATGGTAGAAGAGTTAACAATGTATACAGTTTATACAGCTAGTGCTTCATTCGCATTTTCTTTATCACAAATGACCTTTGACAAATCCCATGATTCTTTGCATTTTTCGGAATACCGAACTCGCTTATTGGCGCCCAGTTTAACAAGAATGCTCCATGTATAAATGTGATGCAATAATCCCAGGCCTCCGTTTAAAACTTTTTATAGGAATGCTGGGATTTAACCAAAACATAGCCAATTTACAAGGCAAAAAGGAGAGCAGCAAATGTTTATTGTGAAAGATTCCAAAATACCATGGATAAAAATTACACTGCAAATTACAGCTTTACATTCAGCTTTTTATATGTTCACTCAATCAATATTAAAGGTGACTATTCGTACCTTTAAAGGATAGCAATCCTTAAGAGTAATTTTAATGAAAGTTAAATGCAAATCAAAAAAATGAAAAACTAACCATAAAAATAATGTCATCTTTAATTCCCAATGCCCATAATTTAACTTTTAATTCTCAACTTTTAAGATCTATCTTTGACCCAGTTCAAAAAGTAATTATTCTTACAAAAGCTGTGGAACTATAAGCCTATACTCTTTTCCCAACCCCCAACTCTAGTCAGTGAGCTTGTTAGTTGCTGTAACCAATGGAAATCTGCTGCTTGGAACTCTGCCACATGAGACTTAACATGAAGTAAAGGTGACATATATCCTGTATTCATGTCCCATAAGTAAAATAAAATCCAAAGCAGCATCGGTTCTATTAAGCTAATTTCAACATATTTTTAAATAATCATGTTTTTTTCTGTTATCGGAAGATAAAGTCACGTGTGTATGAACATCCTCAGTAAGACAGCCTTTACTGCCACCAAGTGGAACTGACAGCAACAGCTTGCATCAGAAATACAAACAGCTCAAATATATGACAGCTCCTTGGCATTCTGTGCTGCTAGGATAGCTGTTTTTCATTTACGAGGGACTAAGTTGTTAATCAATATTTAATGAGATGTTGCCAGGAAAGCCACATTGGAAATAAAGTCCATTGAATATTAACACCCATTTATTATGCCAAATAAATAAAATATAAATGTGTTATCTTTAATTCTCAACAATTTGAATATATATATTTATATATATTAAAAAAATCTAAGTCTCATCTTGACCACTTCCTGTCTGCTCTGAATATTGATTTTAGAAAAAACGCTAGCATGTATCGCCATGATGTTTAGCCATTTTACTCACAGTCCTCCTCCGCTGAGCCAACCCCGAAGATTTTTCCCATTGAAGAAAAATTAAAAAGTTATGAGTGTTTAAAAAACCTTGAGATCAGCTGTTTGTTCCTCTCGCCTGTCAATCACCACGATGAAGGTAACGCCCCTTCGGGGGGGGGGGGGGGGGGGGGACAGGACTGTAAAACCCCGGATGCCTGGACGAGTCAGTCACTATGCAAGATCGCGAGGGAGAGGCCACGACTGTCATTCTAAGCTGTGAATCAACTGAACTATGAGTCTGTAATGTACTTGTAATAAATTATTTGTTAGCCCTTAATGACAATGCCATGAGTTGTTTGGCCTGCTGCCCTGCCTGTGCTTGAAAGTACAATGCTTAATTGGAAATGAAATTAATTGACAATGCCATGAGTTGTTTGGCCTGCTGCCCTGCCTGTGCTTGAAACAGCAATGCTTTATTAGGTCCGACTGTGTTTGGAAGGAATACATGCTTTATTAGGTCCGACTGTGTTTAGTCCAAAAGTCCCGTTCATTTTGTGACTTCCGCTTAGTGGTCAGGCTGCGCTGATTGCGTAATTTCCAGTGAGTGCAGAGGTCATGCTGATTGCACAATTTCCGGTAAGAGGAGAGGTCATGTTGATTGCGGAAGTGGCGCTGACTGCAGAAGCCCCACAGTGGAGAGGCCACGCTCAGCCGTGTGAGTTGGTTTAAAAAAGTTTACTGTCATATATATGGTGTGTGTGTGTGTGTGTGTGTGTGTGAGCGTGAGAGAGTGTGAGTGCGTGAGTGTAAGCATGAGTGTGTGCGTGCGTGCGAGCGTGATATATATATATATATATATATATATATATATATATATATATATATATTTATATATATATATATATATATATAATTAATTTGAGGACCAAGTTAGGAATTAAATTAATTCCCTGATTCAACCAGTTTATATCTCTTTAAAATATCAACTTTTAGGACACCAAATATGTGACATGCTTTGACACTCATTGTGGGCAATTCCTGCATTAATTTCATTATAATTCAAAACTTTTTAAAGTTTGTTGCTTTGCAGAGATGCATGTTTCACAGTAATAAGCAAAACTCTTGATGAATTTGGCATTAAGTGCTCTGAATGGCCATATTTCAAAGAATGTAACGGTTGTTACTGTTGGTGTCCACCCTATTTTAGAGTAACCACCGTTACAAGAGAATGGTAAATTAAGACCAAGGAACTTCCCAAGGAGATTGAACATTTTCTAGTTTGAAGAACTCAATACATAAAGAAATGATGAGAAGTAACCTTAATTACAAGATTCTGTAAAAGCTTACAAAAAAATAAATACTGGAAGAAACAGCTCCTTTCGTTTTGGTGTCCACCCTTGGACACTGTAACGCATGTTACAGTAGATAACAGGAATATTGCTCATTTGGTCACATATTCCATGTTTTTAGCAAGAAAGTACATTTGTACGTTGAAAAACAGCAAAGTGAAGAAATCAGCTATCATGTCACAGTTTCATGTCACAGTTGGTATGGTGGACACCAAACATAAAGTGGAAAAAAACTCATGTTAAACAAGGAATTTTGTTCATTAATCAAATTTTCTCAAACTTCATGAACTATCTCTCCCTGTCATGTGCTGCCACTGTGAGGGCTTTTGATTAATCTGAATCATGTTGAAATAATTTATTTGTGAACTTCAGTTTTATGTATGGCCACACTTTTTGTACCCAGTATTGTACAAAATACACACACGTTTCATGATTGGAAAGGATATTCTGCCCCTATAAATTAGTTATATATCATGGAAACAGGTCCTCCGGCCCAACTTGCCCATGCCGACCAAGATGCCCCATCTACACAAGTTAAATCTACCTGCATTTGTCTCATATATTTATCAAAATGTACTGTCCATGTACCTGTCCAAAAGGTATTTTATATGCTGTTATTGGATCTGTCTCAACAATCTCCTCTGGCAGCTCATTCTATATGCACACAGCCCTCTGTGTGAAAATGTTACCCCTCAGATTCCGATAAATTGATGATATAACAAGATTGTTGCAAGTTGGATAATTTCAAAATATTGTTAAATTAATTTTGCACCTGCAGAATAATGTACCCAGCAACATGGGTTGCACTTTAAAGACTGAGAAAAGTTGAGGACAAAAAGCAAATTACCTGAAATTGCAGATAGTTTCCAGTGCATAAGTCTGCAGATGGAAGGAGCTGTTCCTCAAGTGTATGCTGGGTTTTGAGCAGTTTTGGAGGGCATGCACAGGAAGGTCGTGGGGGTAGACTAGGCGACCGCGTTGCCAAATACTTGCACTCTGTTCACCATGGTCAGTTGAGCTTGCAGTTGCTGGCCACTTCAATGCCCCTGCCCATACTGACCTGTCTGTCCTCAGCTTCCCCCACTGCCAGAGTTGTGCCACGTGCAAACGGGAAAAAATGGCACCTCATATTCCACTTGGGTAAGCTTATAACCCAATTTTACTTCGGAGTCACGTGAGTGACTACGTGAAGAACCCGCCTGGCGCTGGCAAACGGCATTACGTCGACGCTGACGGCAGAAGCAGGAGCTGCACAGACAGCTCCTCGACAGCGGTAGGTTCGGAATCGGCAGGTAAGTGCTGTTGAAAAAATGTTTAGGACTGCAAAACTCCGTGCCTGGTGGAAACCAGGATTTTAAAGGTTTAAAAATAAACTAAAAGTTTAAATTAAACAGATATACTCTGTTAAAATAACGGAGTTTTAAAAAAGGAACGTCCCAGGGGAATACCCAGCGATCGGGACGAGAGATTAATTACGGGGCCGGTTCCGATACTGGTACCGTTTAAAATACGGTAGAAAGGTTTAAATGCTCCACAATTTTGGCAGGATATTTTAAAAGTCAGAAAGACTGTATTTTTAAAAAAGTTAATAAAATTTGCGATATGGAGAAAGTACTCCATAATATAAAAAGAGACTAGGGTCACAGTACCCAAACAGTTCCCCAAAAAAGACCCTGAGGGGCTTGAATGTACTAAAGACCAGGGTCACAGTACCCAAACAGTTCCCCAAAAAAAAAGACCCTGAGGGGCTTGAATATACAAAAATGGCTATGTGCCAAATTAAGAAATAAAAACTCTGACCCTGGATAGGGTGGAGGAAGTCTCTTTGGATATAATTCCAAGTGGATCAGGGCTGCAAAAGACAGACCCTGCAAGTGGTGATGTGAAATTATGAATGCCACACCACAAATAAAATAAAAATAAAAGTGAGGCCAGGTGTGCCTGAGATAGCAAAAGTTTTTGCTATATCTAAAGGAAGTGGTGAGGCTATGGAAAAACCTAGCTGCCTACATTAATTATATGGTATCTCACCAACTTCAAGAATACGATAAAACTTTATGTTTTATTTAAATATCAATGGTTAATCCATTTATAAATATCCATGTCTCAAATATATGAGATATAAGAAATATAATTTCAAAGTTTCAAAATGGATGCAAATATGTAATACTTTCAATATAAAATAAATTGCCATTAGTTGTGGAGCTTAATAGGAAGAAATATATATAATTTACCGAATCTGCATCATAGGGTTGCAGATTAATACAAATCAGGATATATTAAACTCCTGATTATTATAGAATACCCGCCTTATGATAAATCAAAGATATTAATTACAAAAGAACAGACCACTGATCTTTAAACTTTGGGAAGGAAAACTATGATCCAATAAAAATTTTTGATTATGGATCAAAACAAAGACAAAGATCTTTTATCTTACGGTGAAAAAACTATGATCCAATGAAAAATTTGACGATGGATCAAAATAAAGGCAGAAGTGGTATTATCCAAACATAGCCTTATCTTAACCTATAGAATTGGGGAAAAGAAGGCTTGATGTACGTTGAAGAGGTGCAAACATCTGGTTACAAAATAAGTCATGAAATCTCCAATTATGGGGGATTACAGGTGTATTATGATGGTTAAAACTTAATATAACTAAGGAGAATTGGTTCACCTGTATAAGGGAAAAACTGATTTCAGGTTTGCACTCAAAAGTAAATTTTAAAAAGAAGGGGAACGTACATGTATATTATAAAATTACCGTAGTGTAAAGATTCATGGTATAAACCATACCAATAATATCATTATTTACACTTTCACAGTGTAAGAAAATAGAAACATCTAGAACATGGAAAACTGTTGTGATTAACAAAGTGTTAATCAAAATTACAGGTGCTTGAAATTAATTAAAGTGGGTCAAGCTGTGCAAGTTAAAAACTTGTCCAAACAATCAATCAGTTCAAGTTGTTAAACTGAACACTGAAGGAACAATATACTGATAAAAGATCAGCACTTGCACTAATGAGGTACATGGTATGGGTTATCTCGATTACATTTAAATTAGAAGAGATAAAGAGCAGCTGCAAATTAGTGCCTGCCATTACAAACCTGGTGGAAGGTAGGACTTGACCCATTACATAAAGCATATGCTCAGGCATTAATAAAATATTTTAAATTACTATTCTGAATTCAGAAGTAATTTAAGCACCATAAGAGTGGGGAAAATTGTTCAATAATACAAATATGTATTATTGTTGTTGACATACTTTGTTCCTCCATTAGGTTAGGGGAAAATATAAATAAAGTTCCAAAAGAAGGAATACAGAAGCTTATAGAATATGTATGCCTTGTGAAGAGGCTTATGCAAAATATCAAATGATACGTTATCATTATTAGTAATGTAAAAAAGGTTCATAAGCTGCTTCAACTATAAAATTACAACTGAAGCAAGTGTTACAGATGATGTACAGCTTCTGTGAATGTTTGGGTAAAGATAAGAATATTATCTATTCTTATAACAATAATTGATATGTTTTTTGTTAAGCGGACTGCAGACAATTATACCAGGCAAACATAAATGGTTTGTCCTAAGAATTTTCCAAACATTCGTATTAATTGTTGAAGTATAAGGAGTTATGGATAAAAAAGATCGATTGTTTTATTATGGAACTGTCCATGTCGTATCAAGATGAAACAATACCACGGCTGTGGCATATGTTAACTATGGTCAAATTTGGGAGGAAAATATAGTGTCATTATTTTGCATACTTACGATTAATCTGGTTGTATACAGATTAAATCACTGATTTTAAATATTTCTTGTGGGTCACAAGATAAGTCAAACAACAATTATGGGATTATCTAAGTAAACAGATGTGGTATGTTTTAAAGTTTAGTCCACCTGTTTATCTCTAAGGAAGAGACAATGGTATCGGAAGATAACAAATTTGGGAAGAAAAACATATTGTCATTAATATGGATTACTTACGATTAATCTGATTGCATACAGATTAAATCACCAATCTTTCGAATATTCTTGTGGGTAATCTAAGAACAGTGAAGGTGAATGCTTTTCTCCCAATTACATGAGGAAAAGATTCTTTGTGTTCCTCATTTTTGTTTAATAGGGCAGTGTCTGATGAATATGTAGCAGGACACTGCCAGAGGCATTTTGGTGGCCCAATATGGGTCCTTTATGGTTCATTTATATTGTGTGATTTTGAACTGCTAGTGATGATTCATAATGGCAGTAATTTATTGAAGTCAAAAAAGGGATCTCGACCTAGGTCGTTGCCTGTCTCCCTTTGTTTCTTTGGATGCTGCTGCACCCACTGGGATCTCCAGGTTGAGAAACCCTGCAGTAATTTATTGTTGTACAAAAACCTCCATAAGTGAAAATATGAATTTGACTATCTACAGGTTGACTAGACCATCTCAACAGCTGATGGTCAAAGAAGTCTATGAATGTAAACCAATATTACGATATATCAATAAAATAATTATGTATAAAGAAGTGTATACCTGCAATTTGCGGAAATAAGTCTAAATAACTATATTTTGTTATAAGAAATTGGAGGTCTGTATATACAGTAAAGTTATTTTTTCATTTAGATATATGTGAATTCCTTGTGGATTGCATTTTCTAAGTATCTAATTGATAGAGCCAATTATAGGGCTCAGAGTGTTACCGTCTTATAAACGGACAATATATTAACCAAGAAGTTATCAGATGCATTCATAATATCCCAATATGGAAAGGGATATATATGTAAATGTTAATAAAATATATATATGTGTGTGTGTATATATATATATATATATATATTTATATATATATATAGATATAGATATAGATATGGGTATATGTATATATAATCTGTCCAAAATTGTAAAAAATATAAAGGCAGGAGAGAAAAAAATCTTGAAATGCCTTAAGAAATGGACTTTAACTCTATCTATGATTCAAAAAACTTAAACATTGAAAATAATAATTCTGATAAACTTTAGTATCAATATAAGAGTGCAAACATTGCAAATGTTACGTTATAATGGCATGTGGATACAAATTGCATTATCATATATGTTTATGAATCTACCAAACAAAGCACGCCAAGAAGACCTGAAAACAAAACCAAGGTAAACCTATAAGCACATCCTGCTGGCTTTAAGTTGTGTGTGTGTGTGTGTGTGTGTGTGTGTGTGTGTGTGTGTGTGTGTGAACATTGATGAAAATGTTGCAGTAGGTAAGAGTCTGTGGCAAATGAGACTGCTTATTACACACAAAAACCACATTGGGTTCAGTAAAAACTGATGGTTATAGAGGAATGTATTTCTAGATGGTTAATAATTGGATACATTCAGTAGGAACTAGACACTGAAAGGTGGAAAATCACTCTGTTAATGAGGAAAATACATTCACAGGAATGGCACAGGATGAGCCACTCGAGCAAAGATGCAAGGCCGCAGGAGGCTGTAGATTACTGTTAAAATAAAGGAACCAGTCATGGTGTCAGATTTAGACACGCAATGTTCGGTTCGCTATAATTGTTGCTTTGTCATGCCATAAAAAATATATATCAATTGGTATTTGTGATAAATTTGCTTTTCAATAGAAAGGGCATTATTTTCATTTTTTATAATGTGAAAATTATTTATCACATAACTTGAGGCAATGTTTGGGGAAAAATGTGTTTATTCGCTCGTAATTGTGTTAATGAGCCGTACTGTCGTATGGAATAAATTCTACGACACGAAAAAAACACAGAAAGCTTTAAACTCTTCACGTAGTCACTCACGTGACTCCGAAGTAAAATAGTAAGATTAAACGAGAACTTACCAGTTCGAAGTTTGATCGTTATTTTTATGAGGAGTTACGATGAGGGATTACGTGCCCTCCACTCCCCACCCTCATAAAATAAATGATCATCTGGTAGTTCTAAGTCTATTATGAGCCTTACTATGTTACTTCGGCTATTTTGTGTTCTGTGTTTTTCATGCCGCTGCTTTGAAGTATGCCGTTTGCCAGCGCCAGGCGGGTTCTTCACGTAATCCCTCATCGTAACTCCTCATAAAATAACGATCAAACTTCGAACTGGTAAGTTCTCGTTTAATCTTACTATTATAAGAACATTGAAACCTGCAATTTCAGTTAACACTCTCCCCCACCAACTCTCTCCCAGTTCTACCCAGGTCACCTCATGCACACCATTTTCCAATGCCCTCCCATCCCTGTCTCTCAGCTCCTTTCTCCTTCTCCATACCCTCCTTCTGCTCACACTTCTACCCCTCCAGGTGAGTCTCACCAGCATTTTATTTTTGTTCTAGAGTCTAGTCCCTTGTGCCTTCAAAACTACATGTGGTCAAATATTGTTTCTTGGTCTGAAGTGACTGGCACAAAATATCAAAACAGATTGTCATAGCTTTTCCAACCATAAGTTCGTGATAGGAGCAGAATTAGGCCATTCGGTCTATCAAGTCTACTCTGCCATTCAATCATGGCCAATCAATCTTTCCCTTTTAACCCCATTCTCCTGCCTTTTCCGCCATAACACCCGACACCCTTACTAATCAAGAATCTATCCATCTCTGCCTTACAAATATCTATTGATGGCCTCCTCAGCCTTCTGCAGCAATAAATTCCACAGATTCACCACCCCGACTAACGAAATTCCTACTTATCTCCTTCCTAAAGGAAGGTAGACAAAAATGCTGGAGAAACTCAGCGGGTGAGGCAGCATCTATGGATCGAAGGAAATGGCGACGTTTCGGGTCAAGACCCTTCTTCAGAGATGCTGCCTCATGCGCTGAGTTTCGTCCAGCATTTTTGTCTACCTTTGATTTTCCAGCATCTGCAGTTCCTTCTTAAGCATTCCTTCCTAAAGGAACATCCTTTATTTCTGAGCCTATGACCTCTGGTCCTAGACTCTCACTAGTGGAAATATCCTCTCCACATTCACTCTATGCAGACTTTCACTATTCGGTTAGCTTCAATGAGTTCCCCCTCATCCTTAACTCTGTAGAATAATTTCATCAGGTACCCTTAGCTGTATCTGCACTGTATCTGCTAACATTGCATTTGCCTTCCTTACTACCGATTCAACTTGCAAATTAACTGAGAATCGATTCCCAAGTCCCTTTGCACCTCCGATTTCTCTCCTCGTTTAGGAAATAGGTTACGCTTTTATTCCTATTACCAAAACGTGTGACTCCATACTTTTCTATGCTGTACTCCATCTGCCACTGCTCAGCCTAACATTGGCCTATTTTATCATGAATAAGTACTCCGTAAGCAAAATCTTTATAATGGACTCTAAAATCTTATCAACCGGCCTTTAGTTTCCACTCTTCTGCTTGGCTCTCTTCGTGAACTTATCCACCTTCAGACCTTTCAGCTAACCAAGCACTTTTTCTTTAGCGATAGTCACTCCAACTTCCACTCCTTCACTCTTTTATATTATTGGCTCTGTTTCTTGTTTATATTATTGGCTGGCTTACTTTCCTATTTAATCTTTTCTCACATTATTGCCTTTTTCAGTGGCAGAGGCAAAGGTGGCAGATGGTGTATAATGAGGTGGCGAGTTGGATTATATGCTCAACACAAAAATATTTGAATTGCAATTTAAAAAGTTCTGGTATCCTGAGGAATTAGGATGCCCTTGCAAATAAAATAGCATTAACTAGCAGATACCTGAAATTATTATCAGAGTTAAGGTGAATGAGGTAATCTCTAGAAATATATGATCCTGAACAGACTATGCAGAAGATTTTGCAAAGCCATTGCCCTTGAAAGTGAAAAATGGGGTCCAGAGTCCAATTTTACTAAGACAATGAGCATTTTTTCTACACAGAAGCACCATGCTGTTTCCTTTGGAAGGAAAGGTCATGGCTGAATGGATGTGTCAAATCCAATTTAGGGAGAACATTTCTCACGATGCAATCTCTGGATAATCCTCAAATAAAGAAAAAAAACAGCGTCAGGCTGAGTTAGCAGGCAGGTCTTAGAAACAGAGAAGGGAATGCTACAAAATAATGTATACACAAAAAAGGAATTGATGACACAATTGTGGAGACTGGATGTCAAAAACATGGAATATTGTTGAGATTTATACAGTGACATTTTATATTCACATGTTGCGTTAAAATAATGCTCTGATGCAATATCTTGGATTCACATTACATTTGAAGAGAAATATCACATGTCCTCAAATGTTATGTGTAAATAAGCAATTCATACTCTTGAAGTGTATAGCATCCTTTAATGATAGCACAGGGTATAACACACGTCAGCAAGCACTGGTTACATTCTTCTACTGAACTATACCCAGGGAGGGGAAAGCGTTATGATTGATGTTAACTAAGGCGGGGTTATAGGTACTGAGGTAGCTATATTATTGGTTGCATGCATAAACCATCTACATTATGGTCTTCAGACGTTTTATTGCTTTAGGTGAACTTCAAAACGAGTCGTCCTTAAATACAGGAGAGGTGCCGGAAGACTGGAGGGGGGCAAATGTTGTGCCTCTTTTCAAGAAGGGCTGCAGGGAAAATGCTGGGAACTATAGGCTGGTGAGCGTAACATCTGTAGTTGGAAAGTTACTGGAGAGTATTCTGATGGATAGGTTATACAGGCATTTGGATGGACAAGGGCTGGTTAGGGATAGACAGCATGGTTTTGTACGTGGGAGGTCGTGTCTCACAAATCTGATTGATTTGTTTGAAGACATGACCAAAAAGGTCGATGAGGGCAGAGATCTTGTAGACATGAATTTCAGTAACTCATTTGACAAGGTTCCGCATGGTAGGCTGCTCTGGAAGGTTAGATCGCTTGGGATCCAATGAGAGATAGATGAATGGATAGCAAAATGGCTCCATGGAAGGAAGCAGAGGGTGATGGTGATGGTTGCCTCTTGGACTGGAGGCCTGTGACTAGTGGTGTGCCTCAGGGTTTGGTGCTGGCCCATTACTGTTTGTTATCTATGATTTGGATGAGAACATACAGGGAAAGATTAGCAAGTTTGCTGATGATACAAAAGTGGGTGGTTTTGCAGATAGTGTAAATGGTTGTCAACGATTGCAGCGGGATCTGGATCGATTGGCCAGATGAGTGGAGGAATGGTTGATGGAATTTAATACAGAGAAGTGTGAGGGGTTGCATTTTGGGACGTCTAGCAAGGGCAGGACCTACACAGTGAATGGTTGGCCTCTGGGGAGTGTTATAGAGCAGAGGGATCTAAGAGTACAGGTGCATGAAAGACGAGTTGCAGGTAGATAAGGTGGCCAAAAAAGGCTTTTGGCACATTGGCCTTCATCAGTCAGATTATTGAGTATAGAAGTTGGGAGGTCATGATACAGTTGTATAAGACGTCGGAGAGACTGCATTTAGAATATTGTGTTCAGTTCTGAACACCGTGTTATAGGAAAGATATTGTCAAGCTCGAGAGGGTTCAGGGAAGATTTACGAGGATGTTGCCAGGACTAGAGGTTCTGAGCTATAGGGAGAAGTTGAGTTGGCTGGTTCTCTATTACTTGGAGCACAGGAGGATGAGGGGTGATCTTATAGAGGGGTATAAAATCATGACAGGAATAGATCTTGCCCAGAGTAGGGGAATCGGGGACCAGAGGACATAGGTTTAAGGTGAAGGGGAAAAGATTTAATAGGAATCTGACTTTCACACAAAGGATGGTGGGTATGGAACATGCTGCCAGATGAAGTCGTTGAGGCTGGGACTATCCCAACTTTTAAGAAACAGTGAGACAGATACATGGAAAGGACAGGTTTGGAGAGATATGGACCAAGTGCAGGTGGGACTAGAGTAGCTGGGACATGTTGGCCGGTGTGGGCAAGTTGAGCCGAAGGGCCTGTTTCCACACCGTATCACTCTAAGACCTCTTGCAGACCATTGGTTGTGCCCAAGTTAAGATTGAAATGGTATCCTTTTTAGTAGATTTTAAAATCACATCAGACAGGTTAGCCAAGGAATATAAATGAGTTTTTATTTCTAAAGCTTTGACCTGGTTGTGCAATTTTCATTAACAAAGCACATAACTGCTTCATTCAGACACTAAACAGCATTGCAAAAACAATGAGCAAACAGTTTGGTCAGAATTCACCCCGTTTAAAAGGGGAAGTTCTTTAATTCCCACTCCTAACCCACCATGCTAAAATTATAAGAAACAAGACACAAGGAAAATTATTTTATAGAACTCTGCTTTGTAAGGAGAGATATTTCCTTTCAAAACAGAGACAAACAAAGTTGTACATAAAAGGATAGAAATTAAATTCAAAATGTCCATTTATCCATTTGTGATTAGCATTTGAATGCTTAAATATAAAGTGATTTGGCCAAACAAGTATTTTCAGGCAATTGGCATGAACATTACAAAATATTCATAAGTAACTATACATACGATAACAATATAGTGAATAGCCAGCAAATTAACAAAATAAACTTACCAACTTTACACACAATTTCATTCTATTGCAAAATTGATGTTAAGTAGATATTCACGTATCAAATACCAACGACAAAGCAACTAAAGGGAAAATACTACATCAATTCTAAGCAAAATTCTAAACTATTACAAAACTGCTAATCTTATTCTATAGTGTATTTTCTGCTACTGAATTGCTTTAGAGGCAAAGCTGCAGTTGCAACTAGTACAGCAAACGTTGCACTAAAGCAAATATAATATATATTTTTACAGTTGTGAAATGCATCTCACCCCAACCTGAACATTCATTTAACAGAATCATATTGTAGGTGACAAAGCTACAAGTTCTGATTTTGCTGAAATGTTCTTCTTGATTAAAACCCTTCACAATCTTCCTCCTTCCGCCCCCCTCCTTATCAATCCCCAATGCCTATCATTGCTGATCAATTTAGGCTTACCAGTGTCAGTAATGATGGGCTATTTTGATCACTTAAAAACTTCCAAGTATTTATTTAGATAATGTGAATAATGGTTGAAATGTTGCCAAACTTCCAATGACAATAGATGCGGACCTTAATCAGTAAAAAAAGAAACACTCAGTCTGTAAGAGACAATTAGAGACTACTGAGACTTGCTGATCTTTAGGCTACCAAGCAAAGCTAAGAGTCTAGAACTGACATTCGGAATTATTAATTATAAAATACAATTAAACAGTTCCTGTGCAAATCTTATTTCCACATTTTCCAGCACATTTTAAATTCAAAATATGTTTACAATTAAACCAACTCAAATAACTAAAACTACGAAACCATTCTGAAAAACAATTAAGAGATTGCTTTGAAGCACAACCTAAACAAATAAACGTAATTGTAAAATTATGGAAAAGAAACTTGATTACCATGCAGGCTGCTAAATTCCTAGAAGTCACAAAGTAGTCAAAAAATAAAACACAGCAGATAACAAGATATTGAAAAAGGCTTTCCCTTCTAATTTTGAAATAAGAACACAAACGATTAAATCTGCTGTTTGTATCCAATTATGATTTAAAATTACTGTCATGTACAGCTGAAGCCAAGGATCTTGTTGAATTAATTTTATTCATGTGCCAATCTCACAATTTATTAGAAACTAACTATGGAGATTTGAATACTCTTAAAGTAGAAAATTTGATATTTAAACTGTCAGCTAATGTAACTGTAAATAATTTAAATGGTGTTTCAAAACATGTTCTTGATCAAGATTCCTCAACTTACCATGATAGAAGCCATTTTAATTCAAATCTAATCTGGAAATGGAACATTCGAATTTGTTCCATATAATGAAGTTTAGAAGCTTATTATGTTGTATCTCCAGGATGCAATATTCAATTTCAGCAAAAAGGAGATGATAATAGGGAGATAATAGATAATAGGCAGCAAAATGTAACCATTCATTTAAGACAATCGATGGCTGATGCAATTTTGCATTGGAGAAGGGTGCAAATCCAGTTGATTTGGAGTCAACATTTTTAAATGGCATTAAGAAAATGCATAACGTACAAGATAACAAGTGTATGGACATCAAAAAAACCATACTAAACTAAATGTCATATAATATGTTCATTCAAAAATTGTTCCCCTTTAAATCATGAATCAACAGTGAACTAACCACAAATAGCTTGTAGGTAAAGATCACCAATATTTGAGTTTCCAGTAATATTGGTGTATGAATGCGTTACACCATTGATTGCTGTGATTTAGACAGTTTATAATTCCAAATTTTGCCAGGTTGAGAAGTGCTGCCAAGCACAGATGAGGCACTTGATCAAAGAAAATCTGGTTTCACACACCTTTATGTGGGTGAAGCCTGCAAAAATGGCTCAAGAATGATCATGATTAGAATTTGAACTAGTGTACATGGAAAGATCCAAACATGCAAAAATATAGTATCACTTTCCTCCTTGAATTAACAATATAACTTAGATTTTCAATTGGCTTACAGACTTTAAGCTATGGCCTATCAGCACAAGGCCTCAAATATTTAAACTGTATCAATAGCAGGGTTTTCAACCCCTTTTTATTTGCAAACCAAAGGATTTTTACAATGTTTGCTATATTTATGTAGAAAAGAATGAGAATACTGCAGTATTAAAATTAGATAGCATATACAAAGTACATTTTAACTACTTAAAGTTCCCAATTCTACACAGGATAGCACCCGATAAATTTATGAGGTATTATTCAGGTTAAAACAGCACACTTTAACACCTGTATGCCAGATAACAGATTAGCTGGATATCATTTTTTAAGATCTTTACAGTTTATTTAAGTGTTTGGTTTTTGTTTAGTTGGGTTACTGAACAATGCAGATGATAAACCATTGCCTTTTATTTTTATTTCCAGAAAATTAGTCACAGGTGAGTTAAGTGTCTCTGCAACAGAAATATGTTTAAAAACACAAATACATTTAAGATTTTTCTGTGTTGAAGTTGTAAATTTAAAGACCTAGTTATTGATGTACATAATATTAAGAAAATGTGTTAAGCACAGGTGTATTTTGTTCTGTGTGCTCACTCAGAAAAAAAAATTGCTGTTTTCCTATTGTAGCCAAAAGAGCCTTTTTATCAACTGGAGGAATTCCATTGGATACATTGGGAGCTGGATTTGGAGCTGATACTAACAAGACAAACTTCATCAACAACGTGTTTTGATGACTGCTTGTAAAGAACTATGCATATACATTTTTGATTTCCCATACTTAACTTTACGACAGAAAAGGCTCCAGACTTCATGGTTCAACTATCATACCACAAACAAAAGGACTACCAAAAATAATTTATTTGGGACTATGATACAGGTGCAGTGCTCTGTTTTGTACTCGGACAATACTCTTTGTTCAATACAGTAAAATCCTGCGTTCTATAGCTTTGCGACAGATAGGGCATTCACTCATTCGATCACCACAAAGCTGACATGTTCCATGTCCACAGAGGAAAATCATGTTCTTCAAACGATCCAGGCAAACAGGACACATAGTCTGAAACAGATTACATCAAACACTGATAACTATCTGTTCTACTGAACATCAAATACACTTCACTTTAGCAGTCAAGTTTGATTTTTTACATTTATTTTATTGATATCTACTGAGATCCTATCAAATAGGAATTCTGAAGCATGTGAGAAAATATTAATGATCAAAGCTGAATAAGGTAAACCTCAGGTGTGAATATAGTACCTTGAATATTGTTTTCTATATGTTCACTTCATAGAATTATGGAATTGAATGATTGCATTTTATTTTATTTTATATTCAGTTCAAATATAATGAATAGCAAGACAAATATGAAACCATTTACACATTGACAAGATATTCTGCCAGCTAAACTAATTGGAAGTGATTTATAGCCAATCCAATAGAACCCACTTCTCATGTATTGGGCTTACTCTGTGACAGTGTTTAAAATGAACAATAAAATAAAATAAACAGACAAGACTTTGCTGGTACAATTGTCAGCTGCAATCATCTTGCATCCAAACATAATTAATTTGGATGCAGAGGATATTTTTTTGTTGGAATGAAGGGTTTTTATATGTGCAGCTCTAAGCCCTAAGAACCTTTAATGGCACAATGGAGAAACCTGACCCACAACTTCTTGGAAAGCACTAGTAAAAGGTATGATGTTTTTTCCTTTAAAACATTATGTAACATTTCTCACACATTCAGAAACAATTGAAACAAAAACAATTAAAATATTTTTTAAGCAAATGTTTTAAGATTAAAAAACAAGTAATATTAAAAACAGTATGTCGTTAAAGGTATTGAACCAAAAGGAACTCTTCCCCTCATCCAAAAAGATTGCAGATTTTGCATCAGGTCTAACTGAATGCAGAATCCAACAGCTGATAATCCAAGGGAAAGGCTGGAAAATCTTAGCAAGATTAAACATTTTTAAGTTTTAGCACCAACCACTGGTGAACAAGTTCAAGACTTCCAAATTTGACCGAGCAAGCACGGATGCCATAAGCTTGATGGGTTTTATCAATAAAATTGGTCCATTCTTATTTTATGCCACTACAGCTTAAAAGCCCTTTATGGCATACAAAAGTCAGTCAGAAATATTAAAGAGGATGCATATGAAACCCAGGTTTTCACAAAAATGCAAACCACTTATCCAAATGCTGGCATCAGTGGTTCACTTAATTCAAATGTGATTAGAATGAACATGAACACAGCTGCAACTGCAGGCACTGTTTAAACACAGGTCATTGTTAGCCAGAAATGCCTATTTTATTAATGGTAGCATTTACCTGCTCCTTAATATCTTGTAACTGTTGTTGGAGCTTCTGGACATCAGCATTGACATTGGTATTGTCCTTGTCTCGCTGCAGAGGTGTAATATTTCCACTACCTGCAATACAAGCATCCAGATTGTGCTAACATTTTTACAATAGATTTTTCTTTGGTTTAAATCATTGGTAATGTTAAAAGTACTCAAGTCAATTGAATTTATGGTAGTTTCTCTCTTTTTCAAGAATATTGTGTAATGTAGTTCAATCTTCGTGATGCTAAAAAAAAAAAAAAAATCTGTCACAGGTTCAAAATCTATCTAACTTCACCAGCCACTACACCACACTACTCCACGAAAAATCCAATGAATGTCTTCTTCAGGCGCCTCAACTCATTTAAAAAAAAACATTTGAACAAATCATCCAACAGAATTGAGGGTGTGATGCATGTTAATTCTGCCATCATTTAAATGTGCAATATGGCAGCTACATCCTTCAATACTGGACTAGTTTAGTCAGTAGTGTTGCATTTGTCATCAAATCATAGAGCAGTATGGGGCATACGTGGGCCACTCAGCTCACCACGCCAATGCTGACCTTTGTTCATCTGCATCAATCACTTTTTCCTGCATTAAGACTATCCTTCTTTCCTCTGATTTTATCTAATAGCCTCTTAGACATTATTACAGTATCTGATTTTATCACCTCCAGATATCAACCACTCTGTGCAAATATAAATTACTCCTGAGATTCTCTTTAAAACTCTTTCCTCTCACAGTAAACCCATGCCCTCAAGTTTTTGATGCCCTCAAGTTTTTGATGTTCCAATCATCGGAAAAAAAGATTTTCACTATCTGCCCTGCTTGTGCCTCTCACAGTCATATGTACTCCTATAATGTCATTCCTCAACCTCCGACACTCTGGGGATGAACATTCAAATATACTTGCCATAGTTGGTGAACTTTGACATAGACCATCACGGCTATCTTGACAGTGTAACAGAACATATTGCACCTTGGCCAGCAACTATATTACTGCAAACGTCTGATTATGTCAGGTTACTGTTTAATGTCAGCACGTCTCTCTTATATTTAGCACTAGATCCCAGATGATAGTAATGAAATCCCTGCAGAGATGAACAGTATGGATGTGAATTTGTTGTGACCTAGTCTGGTGCTCAATTTGTTCAAGCTCATTTTGATTGGAAATAGATTAGTACAGGTGCTCCCCAGGTTACAAATGCCCGACTTATAAACACTCCATACATACGAACTAGTATTTGGGAGACCACCATGATGGATTGGGATGAATTTGCCAGTTGGTGTGGGGCTGCAGGCATCTTCTGTCAGGCCGGAATAGTGTACTTCCATGTGGCTTCTCTCCCCTATCTCCAAGTCCTACAAGCCAAACGATTGGGATCTGAGTTGAGCCTAGCAGATCTGGGAGTGCTGAGCAGAATCTTTCGCTCACTCACCGTTTCAATGAGGCTGGCTGGCAGCCACTCTTCCCGCTCACTCTCCCGTCAGCTGTTTTTGTGATTCTCCTCAACAGACTGTTTTTTGTTCATTTCCAACATAAACAGTTCAGGTTATAAATATTTCTTAGGAACAGAATTTTGTTGTTACCTACGGACAAGTTCTATACAAATCTGATTTCTGCACTGTACATTCTTGTGTCCTCTCAATGAGTAAGGAACATACTTACCAGTATCTTCACATATGGACAGTTTTGTATAATATGCCTGCACTGGGAAGCAATTGATTTTCTGAACTAAGCCACCTGAACTAAGAAAATAAGCAGAACATCTTGAATGGACAGATGCTCAACTTCCAGGAATGAAAGCTAGATGTCAATTTTAAAACAATAAACCTTTGGATGGCAACATCTTTTTAAAAATAGCAAGATATCTCAGGGAATTGTTCAGTATTCCATAAAAAAGGAAATGTTAAGTACACTCGAGTCTGCAATAAGGTTGACTGGTAAATTGAAATATTCAAGTTGTCAAAACGTCCTCTGTAAAATCAATGACCCCTTATTTTTAAACAAAGTAGCTTATTATAGATTCTGTCCCAAGAGGTATCATTCTCTCCACATTAGACTTGCCAAGACACTCATCTACAATTAAAAACATGCTGTGGAGAGAAATAAACAGGTGACGTTTGGCAACCGTGTCGCCAAAGACTTGTGCTGTCTATTGCAAGCCACTTCAAAGACCCTTCCCCATCCGGCCTGACTGCCCCGTCTCCTCCATTGCCATAGTGAGGACACATGCAAACTGGAAGTCTAGAAGAAAGGTCCTGACCCAAAATGTTGTCTGCCTTTCCTCCCTCTTCAGATGGTGCCTAACCCGCTGAGTTTCTCCAGCAGTTTGTTATTTGCACAAGATTCCAACATCTGCAGTGTCTCCTATCTTCTATGTTTCAATCAAGTTACCTTCAGAGGAGAAACAGCCTGGTCTCTCCACCTTTTCCTCATGTTCATTCCAGGTACCTGTCTGGGAAATATTTTCTGAATCGCTTCCAACACATTGATATCCCCCTCAGACACGTGTTTTCAACTCCCCTAGTTTGAGCAAGTATAGGCCTTTCCAGCAGATGTGAGAGCATGAAAGATCTAGTCCTTTGGCTGTACACAGTAATCCAGATCAGGTTTCATGTGTGCCCTACACAATTGCAGCATAACTCTCCTTTTGGATTCAATTCTCCAGCTATAGACAACAGGATTTTCTAGCTTTCCTGAGAAATATCTCTAAAGCATGCACAAGTAAACTTGCATCATCTGGGAGCTCCGCAATCTCTCACCATTTATTAATGTGCTGTTTCAATTTTCCAGTCAAAATGGCAAATTTCACGTTTTCTCTCATTGTAGCCTTTGCCGGAACTATGCCAATTCACTTATCGCATCTCTATGTCCTTGCAGTTTCCATACATCTCTTCACAATTTACTCTCCTTTCTATCTTTGGGCTGCCATCATATTTAATTACCACAGTTATGGTGATTTCATCCAAGTAATTTATATTTATATATAATTATAAAATCTGGAGTAAATATTTACAGCCCCATTCAAAAGTACAGGCTATTATAATACTACAGATACTATTATGGTACACTATAACATTCCAGGCACTGCAGACATTTTAAAATATTATGTCAGGATATTTCCAAATGATTAGCCGCATTCGTGGTAATAAGGTGCTACACTAATCTTTCCCTCAAAGAATAATTATATTTGAACAATACAATGATTTCAAACATCAGATTATTAGGTACCCTTATACTGTGGGACAAATACAGTGATTTTTTTCCCCTCGTTTTACATTTCTGAATTGCATTTATTTAAGTAGAAAATTTGTATCACAAATCTGTAGAAAAAAACATTTAAAGATTTAATAAAGAAACAATTAAATTGTATGTACAAACTTGTTATAATCTCATTACTAAAGCCCAAATCTTGTTTATCTAAATAGTAATTCATTTAATTTACCTTCATATAAAATTACAGTCAAATTGCTGTCAATCAAATTTCATGGTGTAAATTTCATGATGTCGTAGGAGTGAAAATGGAATTAATTCTATATTCATCCTAATTATATTGGGCTAAAAATATATCGTTATAAATGCGAAGAAAATTCCAAGAAAATAAAAAATGGATTGTGTTAAGAAATGACTCACTAAGATCGTCATTGGAATCTTCCGTACCTTTCCCACCACAACACATGATAAAAGGTACTCTACGTTCCACAACAGCCCGGCATTGCACACACTTTTTCATGAGGCTTGCACAATCTGAGAAAGTTTAAAAAAGCATTAATCATTTGCATATATTTCACCAATAACGTACATTTCCAAATCTGCAATTAGTTAAAAAAAAGGTTTTACTCTCAAGTGAATGTCAGACCTCGCGCCTGTAAAACAAAATCCAAAGTGCCCCTCATATAGATGTTAGGCCCTCTACAAATGTAAACGTTGATCATCTATGTAGATTAGGGAATCTTAAAAACATATTCCTACCAAGATAATTGTCTCCAGATTAAATTCCAATACATAAGTTATTAAAAAAAATTGATCAAGGTTACATCAGCCTCAATGTTAATTGAATGGTTGATCAAACTGTTTTAGGATTTTAAATCTTCAAAGAGGGCAAAAAAACAAAACAAACAAAAAAATCCTCCCTGACCAGTTGAGACATGGTGTATCCAGAGACCATTTACCTTTAATGCATTGTGGTCAATTCATCTGATGAAATGTAATGGTGCAAATGTTTACAAGTGTCCACAAACTATTTTGCTTCCTTTGAATGAATCCAAAGGATGTTCTGATCAATCAATGAAAGGAGGATAGACTTACCTTTTAATCAAATTGTGGGATATGCAAGTAAATAAAGATAATTGGAGTTATATTACAGTTAGCAAGTACTCAAAATTCTGTGTAACAAAATATCAGGAATATTGATGATGCTGACACATGTTTTCAGTTCAGATACCTTACTCTAAAAAGCAAATCCTCTAGTTTGAGCAAATATAGGCCTTTCCAGTAGATGTGATAGCAATTAAAGATCTAGTGCTTTGGCTCAATTATGTTTATAACACATAGGAGCAGAATTAAGTCAGTTGGTCCATCAAGTCTGCTCCGCCATTCAATCATGGCTGATCTTTACCTCTCAATCCCATTCTCCTGTCTTCTCCCCATATCCCCTGACACCTGTACTAATCACCCAACAATCAATTTTTACTTTAAAAATACCTAAAGATTTACCCTCTATAACCATCTATGGCAATGAAATCCACAGATTCACCACCTTCCAGCTAAAGAAATTCCCCTTAATTTCTTTTCTATAGACAAGCCCCTTTATTCTGTGGCTGTGCCCTATAGATTCTCTCACTAGTGGAAACATCCTCCACACATCCACTCTATTCGTTAAGTTTCAATGCGATCCCCTCCTTCTGTTCTAATTTTTCTTACTGGTAGCAATTCAAAAATTCATCACATAATCGGAAGAAATAGTATTCATGATTTGTGCAAAAGAGCAATCACAAGGGTGAGATGCCAATATAGTAACTATATCACCATGAAAAATTGGGTGTAAAGTTTTATTAAATTTCCATATTGACTGTTTCGCTATCCTCAACTGGAGTGGGGTCACAAAGCAACCTGACATTGTGTTCACGAAGGAGATGTAGCACCTGTCTCTATGGCTCCACCCTGATCTTCATACAGGGAGTCCAGCAGACCTTCCAAGCGAGCCAGAGGTACACATCTGAATAAAGGGGTGTACTATTTTCTAAATGGGGAGAGAATCCAGAAATTGGGGGTGCAAAGGGACTTGGGAGTGTGGGTGCAGAATTCTCAAAAAGTTAATTTGCAAGTCGAATCAGTAGTAAAGAAGGAAAGTGTATTTATTTCATGAGGGCTAGAATACAAAAACAGGGATGTATGTTGAGGCTCTATACAAGTGGGTGTGACGGCGCCTAACGCCAGTGGGTCGACTACAGTCGTCCGTCTTTTTTTTAAATTTTTGTCTTGTGTATGTTTTGGGCCTAGTTTTTATTATTTTTTTAGCTGTGTTTATGTGGGGGGTGGAGGGGGAGGGGGATGTGGGGTCTCCATAGTCGTTGGGCCTAACATCGTGGAGCTGGTGGCGGCCTCCGGCCAGGACCAACCTGGGGGCTCCAGTCAGGGAGCCTGCGGACCTGACATTGCGGAGCAGGCGGTCTTCGGAGCGGGAAGAGCTGTGGTGGCGCTTGGCTGCGACCCGACTCTGGAGCTTCGGAGGCTCCGGCTGCAGGCCTGGTGGACGGGAACATCGGGAGCTCCAGGTCCCTTGTGGGAGACGGCTTTTCGGAGCTCCCGCAACTGCAACTTCTCCCGTTGTAATCGCGGGGTTTATAGGACACGGAGCCGGAGCTAACATCGCCCGGCGTGGCTTAAACGGCCACAGGACTTACCATCGTCCGCCGGGGGCTTTAACATCGAAGCCCCAGTTCGCCTAGACGCTGCAGTTGGACTGCTGGACCGCGGGTGAAGAACAAAGGGAAGAGATAAGACTTTTGCCTTCCATCAGTGAGGAGGTGTTGGAGATTCACTGTGATGGATGTTTTTGTAAACAGTGTGAAGCGTGGGTTTTGGGGTTTTTTTGTAATGTAAAAAAACTGTAGAAAATGCAATTTCGTTCAAACCAAGTTGTTTGAATGACAATAAAATGCATTCCATTCCATAAGGTGCCGGTCAGGCTGCATTTAGAGTACTGTGAGCAATTTTGGGCGCCATAAATCTGAGGCAGGATGTACTGGCTCTGGAGAGGATCCAGAGGTATACAAAAATGATCCCAGGAATGCTTAGGTTAATATATGATGAGCTTTTGACAGCATTGGGCCTGTACTTGCTGGAATTTAGAAGGATGAGGGGATCTCATTGAAGCTTAACGAATAGTGAAAGGTTCGGATAGAGGGTATGTGAAGAGTATGTTTCCACTAGTGGGAGAGTCTAGGACTGGAGGTCATAGCCTCAGAATTAAAGGTCGTTCCTTTAGGAAGGAGATGAAGAAGAATTTCTTTAGTCAGAGGGTGATTAATCTGTGGAATTCTTTGCCACAGATGGTTGTGCAAGATAAATCTTTAAAGTATTTTTAAAGCAAAGATCAATAGGTTCTTGATCAGTATGGGTGTCGGGGTCAAGAAAGAGCGTTCATGTCGCTGCCCTGTTTTCACCAATCTTTCCACCACCACGCACAAGAAACACAAGAAGTGCAAGACAGATGCCATTGTATGCAGATGCCGAGAAGCGTGTTCAGCTCTGGCTGAACAACTTCTAATCTTGTGTGTGGACTCAATAAGAAGAAGTATGGGTGTCAAAGGTTGCGGGAGAAGACAGGAGAATGGGGTTAGGAGGTAGAAATAGATCAGCCATGATTGAATGGCAGACTAGACTTGATGGGCCAAATGGACAAATTCTGCTCATGTCACTTATGACATGCACCCCCCCCCTAATCACATCTGATGCATTTTGCTCCCAATGTGGCCTTATTTACATTGACGTGACCAAGTGTCACCAAACATGTGCGTTTGCTTGAGGGCTTGGACTGAAATAAAGTCAGATGTAGGGTTGGAAGAATAAGGTGGCTTGAGTTTCAAGTTTTAGGGTACAATCTCAGGGTTTTAGGGTACAATCTAGACTGGATTTTATTTTTGGGGTTTCAGGTTAGTATCTACATCATGATTAAGCAGTTAGGATGTAGGTTTTGTGCACAGCAGGACAATTGTCCCTCATATCTACCACTCTCTTCCCCCAAAATATTTAGTTTTATTGAGAACTGCCACCTTCACTGGCCCAAACTCTTCCCAGCCCACTGATACAAAAGTGAGTGATTTTGCAGATAGTGAAGATGGTTGTGAAATATTGCAGCAGGATCTGGATTGATTGGTCAGGTGGGCAGAGGAATGGTTGACGGAATTTAATACAGAGAAGTGCATTCGCATTTTGGGACATCGAACTAGGGCAGGACCTACACAGTAAATGGTAGGTCTCTGGGTAGTGTTGTAGAGCAGAGGGATCTAGGCGTACAGGTGCATGGTTCCT
The DNA here is from genome assembly GCA_035221665.1 of Okamejei kenojei. Classification (NCBI taxonomy): domain Eukaryota; kingdom Metazoa; phylum Chordata; class Chondrichthyes; order Rajiformes; family Rajidae; genus Okamejei; species Okamejei kenojei. Next base: position 19,621,911 of record CM069134.1, read on the forward strand.
TGAAGGTCGAGACGCAGGTAGATAAGGTGATCAAATAGGCTTTTGGCATTTTGGCCTTCATCAGTCAGAGTATTGAGTACAGAAGTTGGAAGGTCATGTTGCATTTGTATAAGACCGCATTTAGAATTGGTGAGACCGCATTTCGAATATTGTGCTCAGTTCTGGGCACAATGCTATAGGAAACATATTGTCAAGCTTGAAAGGTTTCAGAAAAAATTTACAAGGATGTTGCCAGGACTAGAGGGTATGAGCCATAGGGAGAGGTTGAGTAGGCTAGGTCTCTATTCCATGGAGCGCAGGAGGCTGAGAGGGGATCTTACAGTGGTGTACAAAATCATGTGAGAAATGGATCTGGTAGATGCACAGAGCCTCTTGCCCAGAGTAGGGGAATCGAGGACCAAAGGACATAGGTTCAATGTGAAGGGGAAAAGATTTTATAGGAATCTGAGGGGTAAACTTTTGACAGAAAGGGTGTTGGATGTATGGAACAAGCTGCCAGAAGAGGTAGTTGAGGCTGGGATTATCCCAACGTTTAAGAACCAGTTAGACAGGTACATGGATAGGACAGGTTTGGAAGGATATGGACCAAGCGCAGGCAGGTGGGACTAGAGTAGCTGGGACATGTTGGTTGGTGTGGGCAAGTTGGGTCACAGGGCCTGTTCCCTCACTGTTTCACTCTATGACTCTAAGACCAACTCTCAGTGAGAAGTTGGATGTTAGGGGATTTTGAGGTTGGGCTGGGAGGCAGAGATACTGAGGGCTCAAAAATGAACCCTTATGAGTTCTAAGGATGAGGTTTGTTTAAGCATGTCTGTTATTTTTAATTATGCAGGAGCTGCATCAATTAATCACTGAAAATAGTTTAATTTTTGTCTTCCTATTTTGGAAGTTTTGATTGTAAATTGACAAGTACTTATTTGAATTATACTTGGATAAAGTTAGGTCAAGGATCACAGTTTGTTACTGGGTTTGGAGTGTGCTTTAAGATTAGGATTTTGTTTAGGCTTAATAGTTGGTGGTAAAAGAAAAAGTAACATATCAAAATAATACTTTTTGCCTTTACATGTGATGGCTATTATTTATAAAATGTATTATAATAAACACTAATTTCACATTTATAAACTCATTATGTTAACTATAATGAGAGTTTCTATGAATCTTCGCAAGAAGGAGAGTTCTCAATGGGCTCATGGAACATTTATTACCACAATATTCTGTCATTTCCATTGAACTAACTGCATGAAGGTTTGCATATAGTCGAGAATATACAGCCGTCACCGCATCAGAAACATGTATTGGATGCGTCAAAACTTCAGTGAAAAGGCAGATTAAAATAGCCATTGGTTTGGTTTCCACATCCAAGACAAGATAAATATAGAAAATGCCAATTCATAGAATTGCAATTTAACTCATCATACTCACTCTCACAGGCGCACATATGACCACAAGGCTGGAAAAGCACTGCTGCCTTCTTATCAGAACATACCACACATTCCTCAATCTGGGGTTAAATGGATTAGATTCATGTTAGTCTCTGGAAATTAAAATCTAAATAGCAATTCCCTTGCAAAGTGATATCAAGCTTTCCTAATGTACAAACTGTTATTTTTTGTTGTCATGTTAATGTTTGCATCAAGAATAAATATTCATTAGGAAGAGGGCATAAAACACCAATTCTCATTTATCATGTAACATAATTATCAAGTATTTCATAAAATCAAAGCAAAAATGAAAATCACAATTATGGAACAAGTAGACTGCTTTAAAAAGAAAGCAAGTCAAAACACCTAGGCATGGACCCAATTTTGCATTCTTACCTTTGCCAATGTTCCATGTTTTACATCAAGAAAAAAAATTGCTGCCTAAACTAGGTGAGAAGCAAGGGATAGGAATGCAAAAATGAGCAGATTTGGTTTAGTTTACTTCAGAGATACAGTTTGGAAACAGGCCCTTCAGCCCACCGGGTCTATCTGTATATTATCCCATTTACACATGAACTCCTTACACACTGGGGGCAAATTTACAGAGGCCAATTAACCTACAAACCAGCACGTCTTTCTCAAAGAGCTATCTGGGAGGCAGGAGCTCTACCAGATGTTCAGAAAAGGATGGCAAGATATCAATAAATTCAGTTGTCCAACAAGCACACATCCTAAAATCTTCTTGTTAATGAGCCTGAAATCAAAACAACTGCTGGAACTTTATAGATCTTAGTGTTTTGAATGCAGACAATTTAGAGATAGCTAACAGAAAAGGCAATGGTAAAGAAATTATGTTATCCTTGGGAGTCACATAAATTCAATTAAGAAAAATACAAATTACCTTTGTTCGAGACTGAACTTGGTCTTTACAGATAAGGCATTTTTTAACACGCGGAGAGCAAAGGGAGCAAGTAGCAATGTGTCCGCAGGGTCCAAATAAAGTATCGCGCTTCATATCTGAACAAACCATGCACTCTTCCAAAGTCTCTGTATCATTGTTAATCATAGACGGACTACGCGATCCCACCTGTCCACTGAAATAAGGATAAAATAATTAATCATTGTGTATCAGTTTCTTATTAGGATCAAATATTAAAAGACAACTAAACCTTTTAATTCAAGTTATGTCAAGCTCAGAAATAAAGGATGGGTGTGCTTAAGCAATCGATAAAAGCCATCTTCCATCGCCTAGAGAAGGTAGATGCCCTCAAGTATGTATGATTTCAAGAACTCATTTACTCTCAGGTACCTTTACAAGAAAGGAACAATTGGATATAGTGGAAATTCTAGTTCATTTCCCTTTCCATGACTTAGTGATGGCAAATGAAACTTGCACTTCTATTATTTGCCAGGATATACTGAAAAATCATAAAATCCTTTTAACTGTATTTAACTATGTTAAAAGGATTAACACACACTTTACTTCGGAGTCACGTGAGTCGGGGAGCCCTAAGCAACCAGTACCCGACTCTCCACCACGGCTGTCTATGGAGCCACATAGCGGTAGGAGCACCGCGCGGGAGCAGGGTAGGCAAGACCCTGACTCCCTACCGCCGTCACCTAAACATAGGGACAGTATGAAGGTGTGCAAGCGTGTTCCCCGCTCTGCGGCACGTTCTGTCTCCCCTCCAATACAGGTCACCAGAGGGAGGACCAGGGGAAGAACCGCACTAAGGTCGAAGAGCCCCTCTGCAGCGGCAGGCGTCGACTTGCCACCGGAGCAGTCCGCGGACTGAGTCTGGGAGCCCTGCAGGTGCGGCTGGCGCAGACTCACCACCGGGGGAGCCTTCCAGATCGTGGGCCGGTGGAAAATCATCTCGGTCACCGCACCCCACGTTTGCGGCTGGACGTGACCATGCGTCGCCTTTGTCCCGGGGGAAGACAGGCGGCAAGCCCGCGCGGATATCGGTGAACCCCGCTTCAGCGGTTGCAACCGACTCCTCACCGCTTATGTCTTTCCAGACAGGCGGGCCGCTTCAGTCCGGAAGACCATGGACTAGCGGCATGCCCGCGCGGGAGTCGCAGAGCCCCGCAGGAGCGGCAGGCAGCGACATCCTGCCTAGGCACCCTAGACTTCACCTTGACGAGATGCGGGCCGATGGCAGAAGCCTCAGTTGTTCAGGGGAACCTGAGGAAGTCGACTTGCTGTCCGCAGATAGTGGCGGCGGTCGCATGACCCTTATGGAGAGCATGATGGAGCGACTCCTTGAGCGAGATCCCCCGCAGCAGGATCGGATGTCCTCAAGTTCCAGGAGACATGCATCTGGGCCACCCAGCATATCCCCTGCATCGGTGGGGAGTGCCAGGAGACAGCAGCTGGCTGACGTTGAAGAGGGGTTGGCACAGGAACCTGCAGCACCTGAAATACCTCAAGAGGGATTTCTCGACGTGGTTTCCAAATTTGGCCAGCCAAGGCACGAAGATGACGGAGGAGCAGGAAGATGCTCTTGCGCTACTGTGTAATACACAGTACGAGATAAACTCCTTCCGGAAAATCTCCATCAAACCACTCACAACCCAAAATTCGCGGGTTTGTGCAAAGCCTCTGCTACGCCGCCACCGAGACAGCTGTTCGGTGAAGACCTGCCAAAACAGGTAAAAGACCTGGACGAGGAGGCAAAAGCGGTCTGGTTGATGAAACCACCATCCTCGAGCAGGTCACCGGTGTATCGCAGACAGCATCCTTACGCTACGTCTAACAGGCCTCGGGTTCAACCTGACAGGGCAATCAGAACCTATCCAACAAAAGCCTTTTTTAGGTCAGGGCCCACAGTGACCAACGTGGAAGAAGCGCCAATGGGTTTCTATGCTTTTCCCCCATTCTGCTTCATTAGTCGGGTATTGCAGAAAATTCAACTGCAACAGGTATACTGATAATACCCGACTGGCCCACACAACCATGGTACCCGGTGGTCCTCAACATGATGAAAGAACCATGGGTACACGTTACCAAATTCCCGAATTGGTGACCAATCCCATAATGGGGGATAATTATCCGTGCCATGGTCATCTGAACCTGTTGGCTTGCAGGTTCTGAAGAGGCCACTACTGGAATTCGGGCTGTCATCAAAAACCACGGACATCATAACAGCATTGTGCAGAGAGTCCACAAGGAAGCAGTACCTCACCCACATAAGGAAATGGGAGGTCTTCACTAGTCGGACCAAGACCACCTACAACTCTGCTACGATCTCCAATGTGCTGGAATTCCTCGCAGGCCTTCATTATGATGAGGCCTCAGTTACAGTGCCATTAACAGTGCCAGGAGTGCACTGTCATCCGATCTCAACATTGGAGTGGGATCTCACCAGTTGGTATCCAAACTATGAGGGGTATATTCAATTCCAACTCTCCCCGACCACGATATTATATTACCTGGGATATAGGGGTGGTGTTGACCCTACTCAGGAGCTGTTCGCCTATGACGGATTTACCACTGGACTAACTCACGTTCAAAGTGGTGATGTTAATGGCACTGACCACAGCACAACGGGTCCAGACTCTACAAAAACTAAAACTGGATAGAATGGTCTCGACCCCCAATAAAGTGACTTTCTTTATAGATGAGTTGCTTAAACAACACAGACCTGGGACTACAAGACTGAAAATGGAATTCCTAGCATATCCCGTTGATGTAAGACTCTGTATAGCCACCTATATCCGACATTATATTAATGTCACACACACCATCAGGAATATGGAGACGGGTCTGTTTATCAGCCATGAAAACCCACATCACAGGGTGACGGTGCAGACTATCTCCAGGTGGCTCAGGATGGTATTCGGTGCAGCAGGTAAGACACTAACATTTTAAAATCTCATTCTACCAGGGCTGCATCCACACCAGCGGCGAGGACCATGGAGGTACCCATGGATCATGTCCTCGCAATAGCGGGCTGGGCCAGTGAAACTACGTTTCAGCGTTTTTATAACAAACCTGTGGCCGCTCCCGCAACGTTTGCGGAGTCAATTTTAAGTGCTGTTCCCTAAACGTTTGTTCCCGAGTTCAGGGGTTTATTGTTTGTATTAACAAATATGTTATTATTTTGCAGCTTGTTCAAGTCTGAAATACGTTAACATACTTCCTCCATCAGTAATTACGGCAGTGTGTGAGCATGGACGTGGTCCAGGGCATGGAATCACAGAGCTTTGAAATCTTCACAAAGTCACTCACGTGACTCCGAAGTAAAATAGTAAGATTACACGAGAACTTACCAGTTTGAAATTTGATCTTTATTTTATGAGGAGTTGCGATGAGGGATTTCGTGCCCTGCGCTACTAACCCTCTACCATAAGGTCAACTGGTATATTAGACTCTCTTAAATCTTACTATCTTCAGTCATTGTTGTTATCTGTGATTCCACACCGCTGCTTTGAAGAATGTTGTGCATGCGTGCTGGCGGGGTCTTCATGAAATCCCTCATTGCAACTACTCATAAAATAAAGATCAAACTTCAAACTGGTAAGTTCTCATTTAATCTTACTATTTTAACCCGGAGATTTTCTGGACCGAACAGCTAACCAGACATAGCATAAGATTTTGGGTCCTTCAGGAAAATATTTTAAAAAATCGATGTTTCCATGCCCCGGTCTCCCAGGCCATGCATTAATTGTGGCTTAGTCATCAAGAGTTGTTATTAATACCAGGAATTTAAAAGCTTTTTAAATGTTCTCTGCATCCAGCTCCAAAGCTTCCCAAAGCATTGGTGCTTTAACTCCTTGGGTCAAATCATAATGTGCCCAATAGTGTTTGTTATTGCCCAATAGATCACTGCTGCACAACATCAGGCCCTTCGGCCCACAATGTCTGTGCCGAACATGATGCCAAGACCATCTCCTATCTACCTGCGCATAATCCATCTCTCTCCATTCCCTCATATCCACATGATTAAATGCCACTATCATATCTGCCACAACCACCAACCTTGGCAGCACATTCCAGGCACTCACCTCTTTCTGTGTAAAAAAGTTGTCCCGGACATCTTCTTTAAACTCTGCCCCTCTCACCTTAATGCTATGCACTCTTGCATTTGATTTTTCCCATCCTGGGAAAAATATTCGGATTATCAACCCTTCTTATGCTTCATAATTCTATATACTTTTCTTGGTCTCCCTGCAACCTCTGACATTCCAGAGAAAACAATCAAAATGTGTCCACCCATTTCCTATACCTAATGCCTCCTAACCCAGGCAACATTCTGGTAAACATCCTCTGCACCCTTTCCAAAGCCTCCACATCCTTCCTGTAATGAGGTGACTAGAATATGTCCTAACCAAAATACTATAAAGCTGCATCATGACATCCTGACTCTGGCATTCAATACCCTGACCTATATGAAGGCAAGCAGACGATATGTCTTCTTTACTACTTTATCTACTCGCGTTGCCACTTAGACTCCAAGATCTCCCTGTACATGAATTCTGTTGAGAGTCATGCCATTAATTGTACATTTTCCCCTTGCATTCAACCTCCCAAAGTGCAACAGAATTAAACTCTGTACTGATCTATGGCCCGCAGTATACCTTGACAGCCTACCTCACAATCTGCGACTCCAGTAATCCCAACGTCATCTGCAAACTTATTAACCAACCTTTCTGTTTACATCCGTCATTTATTTATATATGTATTTTCCAAACAGCAGAGGTCCCAGCACAGAATCCTGCAGAGTTCCACTTATCACAGACCTCCAGACTTAATATTGTAATTCCACTACACCCCACTGTCTTCTATCAGTAAGGCAGTCCTGAATCCATGTGGCCAAATCACTTAATCCAGTGCACCTTATTCTTCTGAATCAGCCCAACATGGGGGACTTTACCAAAAACCTGACTGAATTCAATTCTACATAAATTGTCTGAAATGTTGAAACCTTGACGGATTTAAGGAGCCAAATCTTTCAGCTCAGCTGTTGCTGGACACTTTACAGAACACTAACATTATATCCTGCCAATGCAAAAAATATATATACTTTGGATTCTGCCAAGAAAGAACTGGTAGGCCAAAGGTTTTTGTGATTCTGTAGCAATGTCTCAATCTTTATTAGACTGTTCTAAATATGACAAGGTTTTGGGAAATGCCCATTTGTTCTTTTAAATAGTTACTTAGGAGCAGGGACAGTACATTATCATATTGGTGCAGATTGTGTTGACTTGGACTTTTTGCACATCAGATCAGGAATAGAGATCCAAATTCCCAGTGATTTCCAATAGAGATTGCATGTCACAGATTTAAGCAGTTTTGATAAAATATTTTTAGAGAGGCAAATGATTATGTTTGAATGTTATTATTTATTATCTCATGAAAATCATATCATTAAGATAATTAAAATATTATTTAAATCACTTAATTGTGACAGAAGGCAAACGTGTAAAGAGTTTATCCCTAAAATATTTTCATCAGGTTTGTTTTTAACAACACATTTTAGTGATAGGCTTTTTTACACTAAATCTTCTGGTGCATTTGGGATACACTTGCCAGTCATGCCCCTGCATTTCGGAACGTGGAAGGAGTGCTCTACACACCTCGCCAAGGTAAATACTGGTGTTAGTCATCAATAAAACCAGATTGGGGGAAAGAGAATTTGATTAAAGCAACTTTCACAATATATGCACTTGCTATTATGTTAAAGAAGGAACTGCAGATGCTGGAAAGTCAAGGGTACACAAAATGCTGGAGAATGCTGGAGAAACTCAGCGGGTGCAGCAGCATCTATGGAGCAAAGGAGATAGGTAACGTTTCGGGCCGAAGTCCTTCTTATGCCAGGAATATGCACTTGCTATCCTTGTTCCACTGTAAATACTTGTGAACAAAACTGTGCATTTAAAAATAATGCAGTCTTTATTCCTCCCCCCCCCCCCCCCCCCGCCCGAAAGACCTAAGCAACATTGGGACACTTGCAATCTACAACAATTTTTTGTCCAGGATTCCTGTGCAGCAGAGTCTAGCAGTACATAGATTTTTTTGCAGATATGAGATACCTTTCAGTGTTTTATAGGTGATACAAGGAAATGTCCAGAAAGAGCAATGAATAAAATCTTTTAACTAAAAAAATGGTACAATCTTGTACTATATATACATTGGTCATTATTACTGAATATCCTACCACTAGTATTTTCAATGACTTGCTGGGTATCTGAACATGTTACAAGCTTGTAAGTAACAAAAAATATATGAAAGACATACTAATCAATTAACTATAGAAAGTTTTAAAAATATTTTAAATCTGTACACACTTCCAACGCAATAAATTTGTGACAGCAATAATGTCAAATGAATATTGGTACACAAACCTGACTTTCTCTTTGTGACATTTTGCCAGGACCTTACAGAGGTTTGGATCTGGGCAAAGGTCAAGTGGTGACTGTCCTTTTTTATTGCGAATAGCAAGATCGGCTCCATTTGCAGCTAGGAAGCAAGCGATAGAAGCCGCACTCTTTTTATCTGCTCCTTGTGTCCCAAGGCCCATAAGCAACTGAAGAAAAGAATAATAAATCTTAAAATATGGAAGCATGATTAAATATTTAGGTTATTTAAAAAACCTTCAGAATAAGAATTCTTTCATATATAACTTGCTGGATTATTTTAAGAAATCTTGTCAGCGCAGCTTCTCTTATGTAGGACATCAATTGCAAAGTTTCCAACACTGGAGTCTCTTTATTCAATTACAAAAACTTTAAGTAAACTGCAGCGTCCATTAATAGTAACAGAGTGGGTACTGCAATTTTCTCGATCAGTTTTGTTCCCTAAACACCTTCAATGTTTTCTCTTGAACAAAGATAACTTTCCCCACATTCTCCTTCTCAACTCCTTCTTCCAATTAATTTAAATGCTTGACATTAAAAACACTAATGGAGACAAAAAAGAGTATTTGGTCTAGACTGCTTGTGGCATCAACACCAGTCAACTGGTATGCGGGAAAAATGATAAAACAAATATTTTTTTTTCTAAATTTAGCAGGTAGCCTTGTTTAATGTCAAAAAGGCTGCTGATTGAAATTAAAATGAATTCTTTCCACAATGATTATGCAATTTAACATTCATGTCAGCATATTCTTATCTTGGCCCCCGCTATCTATCTGGTACTGAATTCCACTGATCCATCATCCTTATACTTATACTTATTCTGGAGAATATGGATAGACAATGTTTTGGGTTGAGCCCCTTCTTCAGGTGGATTGTAGCATGGAGGAGAAAGCTGGAACAGAGATGGGGCTGGCCAAAGCCACAGCAATTGATAGGTGGATACAGGCGAGGTGGGAGGGGTTGATTGGCAGTTGAACAAAGGCCAGAGGTGAGAAGTCAAATAATGCGAGATAAGGATTGAAGATGTGTGGAATGGGAAGCAGAGGAAGGAATATAGGTGGAAGGAGCTGGGGGGGAAGGGGAAAGGAGAAATTGTGGCACATCCAGGTGGGGGACAGGGAAGAGATACTTACCTGGACATTCCATCCTCTGGCTTCACAGTTCATCCATTCTTACCTCCATAACTTATACTTTGTCTTTTTATCTCCAGTGTCTGTCAACCATCTGCCTATCACCCCCACCCCCCCCCCCCCCCCCCCCCCCCTCCCAGCCCACCAATTACCAGTGTCCACCTATCATTTTCCAGGATAGATACAAAATGCTGGAATAACTCAACAGGACAGGTAGCATCTCTGGAGAGAAGGAATGGGTGACGTTTCGGGTCGATACCCTTCTTCAGACTCTTCTCTCCAGTCTGAAGAAGGGTCTAGACCCGAAACGTCATCCATTCCTTCTCTCCAGAGATGCTGCTTGTCCCGCTAGGTTACTCCAGTTTTTGTGTGTCTATCTTCAGTTTAATCCAGCATCTGCAGTTCCTTCCTATCATTTGCCAGGTTTTGTCCCACCCCCACCTGTCTTCCAGCTTTTTCTCCCCTGCAACAATCAGTCTGAAGAAGGGTCCTGGCCGAAACATGACCTATCCATGTTCTCCAGAGATGCTGCTGACTCGCTGAGTTACTCCAGCTCGGTGTGTCTTTTTTGGTAAACCGGCATCTGCAGTGCCTTGTATCTACATTTGATCCCTCCATAAGGGAATCCTTCCAACTCACTAATCTCCTCTCATCCGTCATCATCTTGTTTTCTGTTGGTGCTATTTCTTGTCCGATTATACTTCTGTGAAGTATTTTATTGTGTTAAAAATTGTGTTAAAGCTGTAACCTCAATGTAAATTGTTGTTGGTAGACCCAAAATGCTGGAGTAACTCAGTGGGTCAGGCAGCATCTCTGGAGAGAAGAAATGGGTGATGTTTCGGGTCGAGACCCTTCTTCAGACTGATGTCAGGGGAGTGGGCGGGACAAAGATAGAATGTAGTCGGAGGCAGTAAGACTAGTGGGAGAACTGAGAAAGGGGGGGGGTGGGATGGAGAGAGAAAGCAAGGGCTATCTGAAGTTAGAGAAGTCAATGTTCATACACCTGGGGTGTAAACTACCCAAACAAAATGAGGTGCTGTTCCTCCAATTTGTGCTGGGCCTCACTTTGACAATGGAGGAGGCCCATGACAGAAAGATCAGATTGGTAATGGGAGGGTGAGTTGAAGTGCTGAGCCACCGGGAGATCAGGTAAGTTAAGAAGGACTGAACGGAGGTATTCAGCGAAATGATAGCCAAGCCTGCGCTTGAAGTTGACAGCTGGAACAGCGGATACAGTAGATGAGGTTGGAAGAGGTGCAAGTGAACCTCTGCCTCGCCTGGAAAGACTGTTTGGGTCCTTGGATGGAGTTGAGAGGGGAGGAAAAGGGACAGGTGTTGCATCTTCTGCGGTTGCAGGGGAAAGTACCTGGGGAGGGGGTGGCTTGGGTGGGAAGAGACGAATTGACCAGGGAGTTTCGGAGGGAACAGTCTCTGCGGAAAAAAAGAAAGGGGTGGAGGCCAGTAGTGGGATCCCGTTGGAAGTGGCGAAAATGTTGGAGGATTATATGCTGTATGCGACGGCTGATGGGGTGGAAGGTGAGGGCAAGGGGGACTGTCCTTGTTGTGAATGGGGGTTGTTGAACAGTTGCTTGAACCTGGCTACTTCTGTTAATGTAATTTGCCTAAAAACAGCACCCACAATGTGTAGTTTTGTAAGCAATCTCATTTTCAATTGCCAAATGTACAAAAACAATGAGATATTGTTTTTTGATGGTGTCACCGAAACAGTTAAATGTAAGCAATCAAAACAAACAACAAACTTTTTTCACAAATAGAGTCTTCAATGCATTAAACATTAAACATGCACATCTCAGTAACTGAATTGAAAGAATGTTTCTGCTTGAGGTGCAGCTCTCAACCAGTAAACATGTATGAAATGTGCTTATTGAAACTATTTATTGCATTTATGTTTAACTCAGGAGACTGTAAATCTCCTTGCCTTTTGGACACATCCCAGCATAATGATGCAGCAGCTGTGTTTTCTCAGAAAGTGGTCTGACCACTCATTCCTACTGATGGCAAATCTAGGTCAATCACAATAGATTAAAATATTATGTGTAGGAAGGAACTGCATATGCTGATTTATACCAAAGATAGACAAAGTGTTGGAGTAATTCAGCGGGTCAGGCAGCATCTCTGGAGAAAAGGGATGGTTGTCCCAACCCAAAACGTCATGCACACACCTTTTCTCCAGAGATAGTGCTTGACCCTCTGAGTTACTCCAGCACTTTGTGTCTATATTAATTATATCACTTTCAACCATCAAGCACTAAATCAAATATCAGGAAAGTGCAATGTCACTGCATTAAATGACAACATCCTTCATTTCACCAAACTGATTTCCCAAAAATAGTTGTGGACAGGAATAATATTTGATGGTGCAAGGCAAATAAAACATATACAGTCATGTGGTAGCTTCCTTTTATTATTGTCAGCACAGGATATTATGGCAGTCAATTTAAAGTTTGGCGCCTTTTGGTAATTCGTACAAATAACTTTGTTTTCCCAATTATTTGACCATCCAATACTACTATTCTAAAAAAAGATTTAATGCCACATCCATTTGTTCTCTGTTGTAAATAGAATCCAATAATTTATATTATCTGATGAAGTGAGCAAATAAGGCATACCATTCCTAGTGGGCATGTATAAAGGACAGATTGCACTTGAAATGGAAAATTAATTTTCAGAAATTTAAATTCATAATTCGCTTTTAAGTTATTCTAATGGACAATTACTCCAATTTGAAAAGAGACACCAATGCCATCAAATCCAATACGCTTTATAAATCTACCCAATCACAGAAAAGTTCATAAATTGCACCTTACTGGAATAAACAAATTGTTTGATTTATTTAATAGAAGGAGAATTTTTTCTTCAATCTTTTCAATTAATCCATCAGTTGAGTTCATTCCAAAGTGGCTAATGTTAACACGATACATAGGATTGCATTTTCAGCTCCTCAAACCTCACTCCTATTATATACGATCACAGTTGATCCCCAGTTTAATTTACCCTTTGTCACTTCATAAACCTTGAACCAATCCCTAATGAGAATCTAATATCTGCCTTTTGAGGAGGGAGTTTCTGATTGCCACAATCCTTGTTGAGGATGCCCTTTCTAATTCCACTCTATAACTGCCATGGTCCTATTTTACGATTCTGCTTTCTTCTTCTGGATTCTACTGCAGGAATTACTTGCACTGTATCTACCTATTTTAATTCACTAAATGAATGAAGTTATTGCAATTAGATTACAACTCAACATTCTAAACTCCAAGGAATACATATACAATGTCAATGCAACTTATCTTCAATATATTGTTCTAGAGAATCTGCACTGTACATTACCATTATTTCTCATCCATTCTACTCCTCAATCAATACAAAAAACATGTATATTGAACATACAACACTTAAATCCATAAACTTTGGGCAGGCAATGTTCGTTATTTAACACTTTGGACAAAAGATTTAGAAGATATCTAATGCCCAGGATGGATAAATCTAGAAAGTGATTCCTTACAAGGGCTATCATTGGCTTCTATCCTAGGGGCCTCATTACCTTTTACAATTACAAGATTGAATAAATATACGACTAATCCAATAATAAGACATACGTTCCGAATATGGTTTCAATTTTGTAAGTTTTTTGGACTAAATGATTTTATCTTATCGAGTTCTATTTCATCCAATTTTCTCTTCCAACTATCTAGTACTGATCAAGTCTTTTTGTTATGGAAGAGGAAGGCATTAGGAGCTTATCGTGATATGTTTTTGGAGGGTTGTTTTATGTCTTTCGAACAACTCTCCAATAAATATAACTTACCTAATTCACACTTTTTTAGATATTTACAAATTAGACATTTATTTGAAAGCTACTCTACACCTTTTTCCGTTACCACATCAATCCGAAATTTTGGAAACATTTTTACAGTTAAACCCTTATCAGAAAGGATTAATAACGACTATTTATGAGTTGATTCTGAAATTACAAATAGATACATTTGATAAAAAAGATAAAATTAAGAATGACTGGGACAGAGAACTCCAAATGTCTTTATCTACAGAGAAATGGGAGAAGATTCTTCAATTAGTTAATACCTCTTCAATGTGTGCAAGACACACTTTGATATAATTCAAGGTGGTTCACAGAGCTCATATGTCAAAAGATAAGTTAGCTCGTTTTTATGGTCATATAAATCCTACCTGTGACAGATGTAACTCTGAAGTGAGGCACTGACCCATACGTTTTGGTCCTGCCCTCTTTTGGAAAAATATTGGGAAGACATTTTTGATATTATTTCTGCAGCCTTAGGTATAGATTTACAACCTCATCCTATTACTGCAATTTTCGGGCTACCAATGTTAGATTCTATTCATTTGTCCCTGCTCCGCCCATTGGTTGATTGCTTTTACCACATTAATCGCCAGAAGATTTATTTTATTTAAATGGAAAGACTCCAACCCTCCGACCACACTCCAGTGGTATTCTGAAACGATATCATGTTTAAATTTAGAAAAAAAAAGAAAAAAAAATAATAATAATCAGGAGTGACATTGTTGAACCCTTGGTTAAATTTGATAAGACTTGGGGAAAATTTATTGAACACTTTCTTACAACATAAATTGCTCCCTCTTTAACCGTTCTAAAAATTATTTTACCTCTATAGGGTGGAACGGACTTGACGACAAACAGACTTAAATTGTTGAAATTCTCAGTCCAGATTCGGTTTTGCTTTGCTTTGTTTATTTATTTATTTTATTTTAATTTTATTATTATCAATTTTTCTTTTTTTCTCTTTAGTTAAGGGGGGTTTTGTTTTTTTCCATTTTCTCTTTGTCTTTTTATCTGTGTGTTTTTTTTACATTTATACGTTTCCTTTTAAAGATTTAACTATAACTATATTTAACTTTAACTATATTTACATAGTGGTCTATAATCATTGTGTTTTTTGACACTGGTCTCATATTAGGTTATACCTGTTATTAAGGTAATCCTGATCCCTATGTATCAATACCATTGTTATGTTTATCATTGTTCTTTTTGCTCTGTTTTTTATGTTTTATTTTTGTTTTGTTTTTTTGGGAAAAAAAAACAATAAAAAGATTTTAAAAGAAAGAAATCCATAAACTATATTTACTGTGTTCTTGGAAGGTTCCCAGCCACTGTCTACTTTCCCCACATCCTGCATATCCTGTAATTGGCGGAGCTGACACAAAGTGTGGTGGCGAAGGGCTTCATGAAGAGGTGTATCACCATCTTTATCTTGGATGTCCAATTTTGCACCAGCACGAACCAATAGCTTAAAAAATAAAGTAGAATTCACAGTTACAATGTCCTCTTGAAGGCCCTTCTTTGCATTCTTTTAAAGTTGAAAACTTTATATTGGATGAGCATCAGTCCTACTAATACAAATTAAACTTAGAGTTGATACTTTTATTTTTTGATTTCAGTCAAATTATTAATTAATTAGAAAATTGTTACACATATGACATCCACAAGTGGAAATTTCCCATAAATACATACACAAATGAATCCAACGTTAAGTGGGGAATATTGAAATATACTATTCAACTTAAAGCTGGTACTCAAAGCCTTAAGTACATTGAAAATGGGACAGAGAGTTAGTTTAAAGATCTGATAAATTTATATCTTTAGAAAAATATATTTCAACTCAAAATAGTGAATACAATAGCTTTAATGAAACGTTTGCTCACAACAGTGGTTGATGCCATTGAGCTTGTTATCTTAAGAGAAATTTCTTGACTGAGGAGCACCATCCAAACAAACAGAAGGGGAGACAGCAGCTTCCATCACATCCAACAGAAGGTGATGAGAAAGACGGTAGGATCAGGGCTGTCTGTCCAATTTACAAAGTACAGGCTACAAGTTTCCAGCAATGCCATCATTCATTGTGCTAGACGTGATGTAGCCACATCTCAGTACTGAGTGGCCACACCACTTACAACAAACCTCCCAACATAAGCTCTCACAGACAGCCACTCCACATCAATTCATGGGTCAATTAATTGCTACGTTAATGCCAGCAGAGGGCATAGGTTTGCACCAATTTTCTCGTACAGCCATGCACAACAGAAGGGCTCTCGTTCCTGGCGGTGCCTCCTGAGCGTTAACCAAGTATTAATTAACTGTTTAGTCAATACAGAATACTGCACAAGTTAAAACATTGACTACATTACACAAAGCATGAAATAGTGCAACCCAAAACTCTGTAACTGCAGGTTCAACTGTATTTCTGCTTTTAAGCAGTTACATAATTACAGCAGGCCTGTCAATTTTTTTGTGGTTAATTCTGCATTACAGTAACTGATAAGTTGAGGGACACCAAGTACTGATGTAGTGCATCCATATCATGCTGGCATTTTTGTTGCTCATGGGTAAAAATTGTACATGTACAGCAATTTCAACGTCCACGATTTCATCAATCAATTTCCACAAACAACTAAATACCTTCTCTTAAAATACACAGGTTCTATCTTACCCGAACAATTTGTGTATGCTGGCGCTCAACAGCTAAATGTAATGCAGTTTGCTGGTTAACATTCTGGATATCCAGGTTAGCATTGCCCTGAAATACATTAAACATGTGCATTTGTGATTATGCAGGTTTCCTGACTACATAGTATCTCAGTTATCATACAAAATCAATGTACATCTATGTACTAACAGTACATTGTGATCATTCTAGTTTTCTAATATAGTTATTAGTGTAAACAAACATTATAGACTGTACACACGGAAATGGGCCTTTTGACCCATTGTGGCTAATGTCACACATTTTGCCCATATGCACTAACTAAATTTATCTGCATTAGGTAGACAAAAATGCTGGAGAAACTCCGCGGGTGAGGCAGCTTCAATGGAGCGAAGGAATAGGTGACGTTTCGGGTCGAGGCCCTTCTTCAGACTGATGTGGGGGGGACGGGGGGGGGAAGAAGAAAGGAAGAGGCAGAAACAGTGGGCAGTGGGAGAGCTGGGAAGGGGAGGGGAAGGAGGGAGAAACATTAAACATTTCCTAATTATTCTATTAGCAAGTTCCAGATATCAATCACTCTGTTTAAAACTTTCCCCTCAAATCTCTTTAAAACCTTCCTCTCATCTTAAATCTAAGCCCCTTGTATTTGATACCCTACCTTGGAAAATAGATTTTGATTATCTGGCCTAACAAAGTCTTTCTCTGCACCAGTTTATGACTTATGGCATGCTGTTTGCTTCCATGTATTTCAATGCAATCGGGCCTTATATCATGCTTAATCAGAATAATGATGCCCCCATAGCAGAAATGGCATCCGCGTAGCGGGGCTGGAAACTGAAAGTATCCTGAGCTAATTCTGCAACCACCATCATCTACTGCAACAAGTGATGACTCCCACTGATTGTCGCCGGAAGCTTGTGTCCTTTTCAGGACGGACGATGACAGCGATGTCAACATTTGAAACATGGAAGATGGACACGAAAGAAGAATAATGATGTACATCAAAAGATAGGCAGGCTTCAACCAAGCAGTTTATCTATCTGGTGGCCTATTGTAATTGTGATCTATTACAATTACAATTTCTATGACTAGCATATAAAGGTTCCCTTCGCAGCTACCAATCAATAACATAATGATATTTTTGGGAATTGCCAGATTCCAACAAGTTCATGTTGGTATCCAGTGGTACCTTCTGCTACTTATCAGCAGCACGCTTTATGGGAAGGAAAGGAATTAAACTTTCAAAGTGTAAATGACATGCCACCACTGACACAAATTATGGAGGTTCTGTTTGATATCCAGATAGTTGCTATATTGCATTCATCACGTGTCACTCCAATATACTTCCAATTTTCTATAAAGTTGAAAATAAACAAGTTTATTTCGACAAGTTCGATAATCGTAGTTTGGGGCTAGTGACACCATCACGCATCAATAACTCAAAAGACAACTGCATTTTGATGACTGGTCAATGCTAACTGTTTCTCTCTCCACAGATGTTCCTGACTTGCACACTATTTTCAAATCAACTGCTATTTCAAATTTAAATCTCTGGCATTATTTTGCTTTTGGTTCAATGCATGCAAGTTGCAATGCAATGCAATGGAAGACTAGGACAATGTTGCGGGAAATAATAGTAATCGAAAAAAAGTGCGGATGGATAAGAAAGACATTTATATTTAAAATGTTTCAAATCAGATGCAGCACTTCTAGTTTCATTGGGATTGGCAAGCAAACTGGCTATTAAATATTTTATTAAGGCTCCATACACAAGACTGTATCTTTGTTCCATCTTTATTATTAATGTCCAAGATAATTTCTGAGTCTTGGGAAACGTGTCAGTTGAAGAGAGGCTCAAATTGCTGGAGGGAATATGCAAATATCTATCCAGTAGTGCTTGTGAGTTAGGAGCAGAATGGAAATATACCTCTTAGATCATAAAGGTACAGCTTCCCTAGTGATTAGATACCATCTCCACCCACCCAATGATTCAAAGAACTATCCTCTCCAATTGATGTTCTTCTCAACAGTGCAATTTGATTTCCTGTGCTATTCCACCAATTGCTCCCTAGTCTCATTTTGATCCACCTACATGCACAACCTACCATCTTTCTCACTAGTTATGGCCTTGTGTTGCACTCTGACCTACTCAATAGCCAGACTCTCAATTTACCCGATTGTCATCACAAAATATTTCAAAAATGGTGTCCTCCAATCTGGCAGAACCCAATTTAAATATATATATTTCTTGGTTCCTGACGTCTAAAACCAAATTGCACTTATGTAACATCTCAATTACCCGTCTCCAACTCCCCAAATTCACAGTACCCTAGTAAATTTGGGGAATGATAATTAAGGGAGACCTCTTCAATGCAATTAGATCTTCATCTGCTGCATCTTGAATGACTTGGCTTTGAATGGAGGAAAAATGCACCAAGTCTGCAACAACTGGATAAGGCTGTTAGAAGAACAGCTGCAGGAATACATGGACACAAAACCAAAACTGTGATGCAAGTATAATGAGCAGTTCCAAATGTAAGAAACCCACTGTAGAACAGCATTTCCAACAAACAATCCAAGCAAACCTTTTAGATAACAGTTGCCTTATCACTTCAATTAATTCACGTTCACTGTGTACATTGGAAAACACCCAAAATCCAACTTCCCAGACTAACTCAGCAATTGCAAAATTGCTCTTTTCAATTGAACTCCTTATTGTAAAATATTGTCACTATATTTTTAATGCCACCTTTAATCACTCTTAGATTAAAAGCACTGCTGAAAGCACTCCAGTGTTCCAAATTATACTCTTACTTAATCTCTGTTTCCACCATTTTAAAAGATGAGGGCATGTTTAGTAAACTACTGCACTGGTGAAATTATAGTTAACACATCTTCCCTCAAAATGATTCAATTTCCATTAAAAGGCAAACATGTTCAGCACAAAGTCAAGTTAAGTCCTACCTGATGCACTAATAATTCTGCCACTTCAACGTGATTGTTCAGTGCTGCTAAATGTAAAGCAGTATATCCATCATCCTTTTTCTCATCCACAATCCAAGGCCTTGGAAGTTTGGAAAGTAACACACGCATGGCACTGCAGTTACAAAATATAACAAATGACAATTTTATTGAATAATACCACTAAAGTTTCCATGTAACGCCCAACATTTTCCAATTAATTAAAATAATAACATAAGAAGCCAACTTATAAATACAAAATAATTGTTTGTTTCTGGGTTCTTGATAGTTCAACTAGTTTATCTACCGAGCAGCACATGAAGCAGGAAGTTTCCAAATTATAGTTTCTAACATGCAATGAATTAGCTGATCTGAGACAGGGGGACAAATGGGGAACTTTAATCAGCATTAGCAAACATGGTTTTAAAGTTAAACAGAAGAAAACAGCTAGGCTACTACAAGGGAATGATGCAACAATGAAGAGCTAATGATAAATTTCATTAAGGCAGAACGCTGTGTTCAATATAAGCACTGCATGAAACAATAGCGATTAACAGCACGCATTTGCAGACATTGATGAGAATGAGATATAGCTTCAAGAAGAGAACATCAATACTGTTTCCAGTGAAGCTAAGAACACCACCAAAGGCAGTAAATGTACCAATTGTGAAAGGTTTCAGTGGTGAATTAAGAAATATAATACTTTTTTACATGGCACAATCAATGATAATGAGACACCGTGTGTGATCCCACAAGAAAACAAGATAATCAAAATATAATTGGTATGATGAAACATTGAACCAATTTAAGACTGTTTATCATTTCAAAATATAGTAAGCTTTGTCAAAGGCACCACATTTATAGATAAAAATGCCTTGTACTCCAGAAATTACACTTCTCACCATCAATTTTAAGTTACATTGCTTTATTCAGTACTTGTTTCCACAAATGCTATTTATATTGTGCTTACCAACTAAATATTTAATAAGAATAACATTTATTGAACATCGTTAAATTCCAATTTCCAATGTACATCAATACAGCTTTTAAACCTTTTTTTAAAAAGAGGTGCCGGTACATCACAAAATTATTGTGGCAAGTATTGTACACCATTGTGGTGCATACCATCAGAAAACAATACTGCTCAGAAGTATCTGGTGATGACCATTTGTAAGTGTCAAACTAGCTCTTTTCAGCATTTCTGAATGCCTAATTCATCAGCTTCATGATAATGATGATCACAAAATCAAATTCTAAACATAGCGAGCGATACATATTCCACAGTATTAAAGCATGTCACAGGCTGATACTCTGGTGTGTGAATAACTCCCATCCTAGCTTGCTAAAGTATCTGTGTAGTCACAATATGACATATAATAGAATGTTCCCATTGCCTAAAGGTTTCTTTGCTTTCAAATAAATCCTCATTAAATTTGCTACCTTGATAAATGATATTAACCATTTGCATTCCTTGTAATTTCACCATTTGTGTGCGGCTCAAATTTTCTGGTTAGAAACTTGTCAATTGCTCCTGTTATAGCCTCCTTTAACCTACTTGGCAGAAGTTCAGGATTCTTGAACAAAGGCTGGTCTTGAATTTCAGATCAGCTGATTGTTAATCCCAGGCAACTGTCTCTGCAACCCAGTCAGATAGCAGAAAACTTAGGCTGGGAAATTGCCTATTGAACCTGTGCCAGGTTAACCTGGCACCAATCAAGCAGAACCATTGATACCAATTGAAAAAAAAAACTTAATATTGATTCAAGTAAGATTATTTTCAACTGCTCCCATGTGTTTTAAGTGTTTTATTTTTAATAGGGTTACGTGTACAGCTTTTTTTTGGTGTTTGGGTGCTTTTGAATGTTTCTAAATGCCCAGGACATTCAAATAATTAGTTTTGTTTAGCGATACAACGTGGAAATGGGCTTTTGGCCCACCGAGTCCATGCCAACCATCGATCACCTGTTTACTAGTTTTATGTTATCCCAGTTTCGCATCCAACACACTAAGGGGAAACCGGAGAAAACCCACATGGTTACAGTGAGAATGTACAAACTCCACACAGACAGCACTCGTAGTCTGGATCTAACACAGATCTCTGGCCTTAAGGAAGCAGCTCTACCAGCGTGCCATCCATTGATTAATGCCATCATTAAATACAAATATTATTGACAGCATTTTGAACTGCTGTATACCTTCAGAATTTGGCATTTTGATTTAGATTTCCAGAATATGCTTCAGGAGCTCGTAAGGTATTTTGGTGGCAGGGGGATATGTAATAAGTCAGTTTCACTCAGGGACATTGCTCTGGATTGTGTAGGGCCATGGTGGTCAGCTGTGATCAAGATGACCAGCTGCAGGTCAAAACATGCTTTGAGGGAAAGTGAGACGTGGTCTTGGGCAGCTCAATCAGTGGAAACTCTGGGCCACAGTGTTTATTCCTGCCAGAAACAGCTGTCTTCACGCAAAGGCATCTCATGGAGGTTTACGGAACGCAAGAACACTAATCGCACTTTGTTAATCTGTAGCAAATGCAGATCAAGTCTCATAGTAACACATTTTGTTACCAAATGTTTTCAAATGTTGTTTAAATTCAGATATTTCACATGAATTATAATGATCAATTTATTTAAAACATCAAATTGATTTACATGAGGACATGATGGTAGTTATAGTTTTATTTAAACTAGAGGCAAAATTACATTTTATATCAGAAAAGAGAAAAAGATTGTGAATGTTTGAACTCTGAACAAAACACAGATAATGACCAAAATACAGCGCCCTCCATATTGTTTGGGACAAAAACCCATCATTTATTTAAAAATGGTTAAAATGCACATTGCCATAGAAGTACAACGTAGCAAAGATGAGCGGAAAGCAAGAGGATTGGGTAATGTTTAAAGAGCAACAGAAGACAACTAAAAAGGCAATACTGGGAGAAAAGATGAGGTATGAAGGTAAGCTAGCCAAGAATATAAAGGAGAATATAAAGGAATATAAAATAGTTGATCGAAGTTGGAGTGGTGAAGACCAAAAAAGGTGAATTTTTATGGGGAACAAGGAAAGGCAGATGTTGAACAGTTACTTTGGATCCGTCCTCACTAAGGACACAAACAATCTTCCTGATGTACTGGTGGCCAGAGGATCTGGGATGACAGACAAACTGAAGGAAATACACATTAAACAGGAAATTGTGTTGGGTAGACTGATGGGACTGAAGGCTGATAAATCCCCAGGGCCTGATGGCCTGCATCCCAGGGTACTTAAAGGAAGTGGCTCTAGAAATGATGGACGCATTGGCGATCATTTTCCAATGTTCCATAGATTCAGGATCAGTTCCTGTGGATTGGAGGGTAGCTAATGTTATCCCACTTTTTAAGAAAGGCATGAGAGAGAAAACAGGGAATTATAGACCAGTTAGCCTGACATCGGTGGTGGGGAAGATGCTGGAGTCAATCATAAAAGATGACATAGAGGCACATTTGGATAGCAGTAACAGGATCGGTCCAAGTTAGGATGGATTTACGGAGGGGAAATCATGCTCGACTAATCTTCTGGAATTTTTTGAGGATGTAACTAGGAAAATTGACACTGGATAGCCAATGGATGTAGTATACCTGGACTTCCAGAAAGCATTTGATAAGGTCCCACATAAGAGTAGGGAATAATGGGTCCCTTTCAGAATGGCAGGCAGTAACTAGTGGGGTACCGCAAGGCTTGGTGCTGGGACCACAGCTATTTACAATATACATCAATGATTTAGATGAAGGGGTTCAAAGTAACATTAGCAAATTTGCAGATGACACAAAGCTGGGTGGCAGTGTGAACTGTGAGGAGGATGCTATGAGAATGCAGGGTGATTTGGACAGGTTGGGTGAGTAGGCAGATGCAGATTAATGTAGATAAATGTGAGGTTATCCACTTTGGTAGCAAAAACAGGAAGGCAGATTGTCTAAATGGTGTCAAGTTGAGAAAAGGGGAAGAACAATGGGATCTGGGGGTCCTTGTTCATCAGTCAATGAAAGTAAGCACGCATGTACAATAGGCAGTGAAGAAAGCGAATGGCATGTTGGCCTTCATAACAAGAGGAGTTGAGTATAGGAGCAAAGAGGTCCTTCTGCAGTTGTTCAGGGCCCTAGTGAGACCAGAACCTGGAGTATTGTGTGCAGTTTTGGTCCCCTGATTTGAGGAAGGACATTTCTGCTATTGAGGGAGTGCAGCGTAGGTTCACAAGGTTAATTCCCGGGATGGCAGGAATGTTGTATGCTGAGAGAATGGAGTGGCTGGGCTTGTATACTCTGGAATTTAGAAGGATGAAGGGATATCTTATTGAAACATAAGAATATTAAGGGTTTGGACACGCTCGAGGCAGGAAAAATGTTCCCGATGTTGGGGGAGTCCAGAACCAGGGGCCACAGTTTAAGAATAAGCGGTAAAGCATCTAGAACGGAGATGAGGAAACACCTTTTCACAGAGAGTTGTGAGTCTGTGGAATTCTCTGCCTCAGAGGGAGGTGGAGGCCGGTTCTCTGGATACTTTCAAGAGAGCTTGATCGGGCTCTTAATGATAGGGGAATCAGGGGATATGGGGAGAAGGCAGGAACGGGGATATACTGACTGTGGATGATCAGCCATGATCACATTAAATGGCTCAAAGGGCCGAATGGCTTACTCCTGCACCTATTGTCTGTTGTCTATTGATTCCTGAAGAATGTTTCTGATCTGTCGGACAGGTGTTTTCCAGTTCATTGGCTATATTTAAGAGGGAGTTAGATGTGGCCCTTGTGGCTAAAGACATCAGGGGGTATGGAGAGAAGGCAGGTACAGGATACAGAGTTGGATGATCAGCCATGATCAT
The DNA here is from genome assembly GCA_035221665.1 of Okamejei kenojei. Classification (NCBI taxonomy): domain Eukaryota; kingdom Metazoa; phylum Chordata; class Chondrichthyes; order Rajiformes; family Rajidae; genus Okamejei; species Okamejei kenojei. The sequence goes on from CM069134.1 coordinate 19,646,142, forward strand.
ATTGAATGGCAGTGCAGGCTCGAAGGGCCGAACGGCCTACTCCTGCACCTATTTTCTATGTTTCTAAAGACTGGAGGAAAGACTTGGTGCTGAGAGCTCTTATACCTGCATCAAGGAGGCAATTAAGTACACCTGAGCAATTACAAACACCTGTGAACCCATGTGTTCCAAACATTATGGTGCCCTGAAATGGGGGGGACTGTGTATAAACACAGCTGTAATTTCTACATGGTGAAACCAAAATGTATACAAATGGCTTTAATAAAATCTGACAATGTGCACTTTAACCACATGTGACTTTTTTTCTCTATTACAAATCTCAAATTGTGGAGTACAGAGCCAATAAATAAATGATGAGTCTTTGTCAAAAACATTATGGAGGGCACTGTAGTTGACCATATGGGTTGGTGATCCTCAAGTTTAATGACCTGAATGGTTAACTGTTTCTCATTCCATTAACACAATATGTCCTGCTGTTTCTTTACAGCATTTTCTCTTTTTAATTTAGGTTTGTACCATATTTTTCAACATGTAAACTTTGGTTACTATACAAATAATGTCACTTACAAAATCTTTTAAAAGTATATTGCAAACCAATTCATGACTCAGCAAAACGCTTTGAACACAAGATCTCGTTTGAATAGTGAGTTTTTGCCATAATAAGCTGATGATGAAATGAATGAATGCAAGCACCATGGACTGTATCAGAACAAAGGAGCCTGCTTAAATGACATATTTCTTATCCACCCAATTCACCAATATCATCATATGGCAGGCTTGAGTAATATCTAGAGGAAAAAAAGTATCTGTCTGCACTCATCCAACATTCATCAGATTTCCAAATCATACTCATCTACTTTATCGGCTCATTTTCAAGTGATCACTTTTGCTGATGGGCCTAGTTAATGAGAAACTGTAATGACACATGGTTGCACGAAAGACAATTATGAATTATACCAAAATTTGAAGAATATAAATCATTATTAGATTATTTGTTCTGACAAACCAAAGCAATTGTGAACAAATTATGAATGTAAAGAAAACAGAGAAATGGGATAAGAATATCAGCAACAGGACATGACTAAATAAGAGTCCAACCACTACACATAGGGACCAAAACATTTTGTTGGTGTTTTTACATGAAATGTTAGGCGTTTTCTGGACCACATCCAATTTTTAATACTGTTGAATGAACCAATTAAAAGCAAATGAATAACAGTCTCAATAGACAATAGACCAGAGACAATGGGTGCAGGAGTAGGCCATTCGGCCCCTCAGCCAGCACCGCCATTCAATGTGATCATGGCTGATCATTCCCAATCAGTACCCCGTTCCTGCCTTCTCCCCATATCCCCCGACTCCGCTATCTTTAAGAGCCCTATCTAGCTCTCTCCTGAAAATATCTAGAGAACCGGCCTCCACCACCCTCTGAGTCAGAGGATTCCACAAACTCACAACTGTGTGAAAAAGTGTTTCCTCATCTCTGTTCTAAATGCCTTAACCCTTATTCTTAAACTGTGGCCCCTGGTTCTCGACCCCCAATCACACAGCATGGAATACCATTTTGGAAAAATAAAACAAACAGTCCACAAGTCAATTAAAAGCTCAAATTATACAAGCACCTTCAGTCCTGAATTTCAATATGAAGAATTTTGCAAAAAAAATATTAACATTGAAGTAATTTGCTCAGTCCATATTTGTTTGCAACAAAAGCAGTAATCAATCCACGTTCCAGTTCTCTTCCATTTCCTTCAGCTTTACCCTCACTTATTCTTAAAATGTGTTTCAATTAGCAAATTATATTAACTTCTGCTCTATCTCATGTTAGGTACATTAATCTTAAATTCATCTAGTTTCTTTAAACCCTAAAAACCACTAGGAACAGACAAATTGCAAAGATAGTTGTCAGTTTTTAAAATTAATTTAACCCAAGTATAAACACCAAATTCTCCAATTTTAGATAACTTCAAAACCACCCACTCCCCTTCTTTCTCGTCCCCGTTCCCTACCCCCTCCCCTGGGCACCACCTGGATTCACACATATTTCTCCCCTACCCCTCCCCTCCATCTACATTCCTTCCTCTAGCTTCACAACTCAATTCTTGACTCACACCTCGTCTTTTCCTCTTGGGCCCACCACCTCTGATCTGTATCCACTATTACTTGGCAGGCTTTGTGTCCCTCCTCTCTTCCAGCTTTCTTCTCCCCACCCACAATAAGTCTGAAGAAGAGTCCCAACCCAAAACGCCACCATCCATGTTCTCCAGAAATGCTGCCTGAACCGCTGAGTTACTCCAGCACTTTGTGTCTTATTTTGTAAACCAGCATCTGCAGTTCCTCATTTCCTGATTGTAATGTTCCTTGCTTGAATAAAGAAAGCAAGTATGAATGGAATTGAGTTTCTCACTGAAAGAAACTGGCTCTTTTACAGAAATTTAAGCACATTTACAGTATTTTCATTCATAAAAGATGACACAATACTTCTCTGGGAAGTATGGTTAATAGGTTCAACACACATTTGAAGAATATTTTAAGTATTGTCACAATCACTGATAATTTTTTTTCTTAAATATTTAAGCAGCATATTCATTCGAGCAATTAAATGTAGCAATAACACAAACATCCATGTTAGTTATACAAAAAAACTTTCAAAATGAGTGGAAATAATTTGATACTGAAAAGACCATGGACATATAACACATCCCATATGAGCGACACAAGTGTCACAGACAAGTGCCGGAGTCATTGTCAAACATTAAAATAGGAATCAGCTGTCTACTGAGTCAGCTGGGGATCTGGGTACAATAACCAGAGCCTAATTCATGCAAGTGAAGGTTATTTTCAATGTCAGAGAAATAAAAATACTCTTCAATGACAGCCAGGAACAGGACCTCCAATATAATTATCAAAATACTATGTGTCTTTAGTAAAAAACATAATAACAAGTAACAGGAGCTGTGTATATTTATATTAAACAGCCAGTCATACATAAGGTGCTATTCTGTGGGAACAAGCGATGGCTTCGAAACGAAATACTCTAGCTACTGTGATCTAGGCAAAGGCTACAAGATACCAATAGAACTTTGCTTAAACATAACTTGGTACTCAGTGTACATTGGAAAACAGTATAATGCAGAAGAAATTCCTGCAGCATATGATACTGTGCGGTTTTCACAATATGCTGATTACCTGTAATTAAGCCTTCAGATATTTAACTGCAAGAATGCAAAATCTCTTTGCTTGGTCACATTTCATCTCTCACCATAGAAAAAATATTCCAAGTTCTCTTATTCAGATCCAGTATAGATTACATCATGCATTCCCACAATTAATTCCATCTATCACAGCTCTGCCCAGACTTTGTAATTTCTCCGCACAATAAATTGCACTCCTATCTTGACTTCATCCACAAACTTCAAACAATTCTTCATTGCTACATTTTTAAGAAAGAACTGCAGATGCTGGGAAAATCGAAGGTAGACAAAAATCTGGAGAAACTCAGCGGGTGAGGCAGCATCTATGGAGTGAAGGAATGGGTGACATTTCAGGTCGAGACCCTTCTTCAGACCCGAAACGTCACCCATTCCTTTGCTCCACAGATGCTGTCTCATCCGCTGAGTTTCTAGTTCAATCTATATAAATATATATATATTATATACATAAATACACACACACACACACACACACGTTTGTGTATAATGTATAAGTTGAAGTCCAAATTCAGATGCATTAGGATATCAACATCAAATCTCATGCAGCCAACTGTTTATTACTATGCAATAACTGTTTAATTATAAAATGTGGTTAATGTTCCTGATAATTAAACATATTTATTTGAGTTGAAAACATCCTTGGGGCATTGTCAATCAGACTGAAAACGTGACAAATCATGAACAAATATTTTGGTATTGCATTCAAAACTTTCCACAAAATCACAAATTCATATTCTAGTAGCACTCTAGTGCTTGATCCCATAGTCCCGGATGATAATTCAGTGTACTTGTGAGGAATGTTCCTTTGATGAGTGGTTTACGTTTGGCACAGACTCGGTTTACGTTTGGCACAGACTCGGTGATATTTTCATGCTATATCGCTTAATGACTACGAAATGTTAAACCAAGGTTTCAGGTGAATGCAAACGTTTTTCTCTGGCGCCAATGCTCTCAAGAATATGTAATAATCACACAAGGCTGACAAAATAATTCCTTCTCTCACTGTTGTTTTGATTCTTGAGTGCAACCTAGCTGTTGCAAACTAACTGAATGTAAAGCACCACTGAGAGTTCTCAGAATACAAAGTAATTTAAACGCAGGTTCTCCTCTCCTCCCTATAAAAAAAAGTCATTCAAATGTAAACTCCATCATGTTGAAACAAACCCAGCAATGTCAATTTAGTTTTTTTCATATTCCAACAGGGATATATAAAATAATGAGGCATACATAAGGTAGGTTGCCAGTGTAAGTTTCCTATGGTAGGAGTATCTAAAACATGAGGGCATAGATTGAGGGTGAGAGGTAGCTGGTTCAAAGTGGATTTAAGGAGTAGATTTTTTAATATGAGAGTTGCCATTCAGCTGCAGGGCCAATAACCACGCAGGTAAATGGAATTCATGCAAATAAGTGGGTTTAGTACAGATTTGCATGATGGTCGGCACAGTGGGCTGAAAGAGCAGTTTCTATGCCAAAATACTGACTATCTCCCAAATCCTCTGAATTGCAGAGAAGAATGCTATCAACCAGAACATTCTTATTTAATATTCTTAATTTCTCAGTCCTGAAACTGTAATATTGTCCTCTTAGACTATGGTATAAACTTTTTTTCTTTTATCATTGCATAAAATTAAATGTTGTCTTAAACTGCTATTTGAATTAGTTGTTTTTTGAGTGTACAATGAAAACTTTGGTTAAATTGCAGTAATTACGATTTCCAGTCTTGGATGCGCTGGAATTTTCTTTAGCTAATTGCAGATAAAACAAAAAGACAGTTCCTTCCAACAAAACATCGATTATAGCAAGGCCACTGTCTCTTCAATAAAATGTGTACTTTTCATACTATTATCTCTTAGTTTAACCAGACTATTTGAAGCCTTGAGTTCCTATTTACTTTTCAAGTGAATTCAACCCCATATCATCACTAGAGACCACCTCCCACTTAACATTTCTGCCTCTGATCACTTAATAAAACACTCATCTCCACCACCAAACTTCATTAGTACAATGCTCTTGGGGTCAGTCTCTTATGATGCAGCAACTATAAACGATAATTCAATCAAAACGTTGGTGCCCTTTTGTTATCCAGCAGAAGGTCTCACTCAGCCTTTATTCCTACAGTGCCCACCATAATGTTTGGGACACAACCCATCATTCATTTAGTTGTTTCTATACTCCACAATTTGAGATTTGTAATAGAAAACATCACATGTGGATAAAGTGCACATTGTCAGATTTTATTAAAGGCCAGTTTTATACATTTTTGTTTCACCATGTAGAAATTACAGCTGTGTTTATACATAGTCTCCCCATTTCAGGGCACCATAATGTTTGGGACACAGGGCTTCACAGGTGTTTGTAATTGCTCAGGTGAGTTTAATTGCCTCCATAATGCAGGTATAAGAGAGTTCCCAGCACCTAGTCTTTCCTTCAGTTTATCAATCACATTTGAAAACTTTTATTGCTGTTTATCAACACGAGGACCAAAGTTGTGCCAATGAAAGTCAAAGCAGCCATAATGAGACTGAGAAACAAGATTAGATCTGTTAGAGACATCAGCCAAACCTTAGGCTTACCAAAATCAACTGTTTGGAACATCATAAAGAAGAAAGAGAGCACTGGTGAGCTAACTAATCGCAAAGGGACTGGCAGGCCAAGGAAGACCTCCATGGCTGATGTCAGGAGAATTCTCTCTATAGTAAAGAAAAATCCCCAAACACCTGTCCGACAGATCTGAAACACTCTTCAGGAGTCAGGTGTGGATTTGTTAATGACCACTGTCCGCAGAAGACTTCTTGAACAGAAATACAGAGGTTACACTGCAAGATGCAAACCACTGGTTAGCCACAAAAATAGGACGGCCAGGCTACAGTTTGCCAAGAAGTACTTCAAAAAGCAACCACAGTTCTGGAAAAAGGTCTTGTGGACAGATGAGATGAAGATTAATTTATATCAGAGTGATGGCAAGAGCTAAGTATGGAGGAGAGAAGTAACTGCCCAAAATCAAAAGCATACCACCTCATCTATGAAACACGGTAGTGGGGGTGTTATGCCCAGGGCATGCGTGGCTGCTGAAGCTACTGGCTCATTTACCTTCATTGATGATACAACTGCTAACGGTAGTAACACAATCAATTCTGAAGTGTATAGATACATCCTATCTGCTCAAGTTCAAACAAATGCCCCAAAATTCATTCGCCGGCAGTTCATTCTACAGCAAGTCAGTGATCCCAAACATACTGCTAAAGCAACAAAGGAGTTTTTCAAAGCTAAAAAATGGTCAATTCCTGAGTGGCCAAGTCAATCACCCGATCTGAACCCAATTGAGCATGCCTTTTATATGCCGAAGAGAAAGCTAAAGGGGACTAGCCCCCAAAACAAGCATAAGCTAAAGATGGCTGCAATACAGACCTGGCAGAGCATCACCAGAGCAGACACCCAGCAACTGGTGATGTCCATGAATCACAAACTTCAAGCAGTCATTGCATGCAAAAGATATGCAACAAAATACTAAAATGTATTACTTTTATTTACAAGACATTGCTGTGCCCCAAACATTATGGTGTCCTGAAATTGGGGGGATTATGTATGGGACTGCTGTAATTTCTACATAGTGAAACTAAAATGTATAAAACTGGCCTTCATTAAAATCTGACAATGTGCACTTTGCCACATGCGATTTTTTATATTACAAATCACAAACAGTGGAGTACAGAGGCAAATAAATAAATGATGGCTATTTGTCCCAAACATTATGGAGGGCACACAAAGGTAGCCAAAAATGTTGGAGAAACTCAACGGGTGAGGCAGCATCTATGACGCGAAGAAAATAGGGAGGAGAGCTCCTTCAAAGTAGGCATACCTTGAGGAGAAGGTAGACAAAAGTGCTGGAGAAACTCAGCGGGTGCAACAGCATCTATGGAGCGAAGGAAATAGGCAAAGTTTAGGGCCCAAACCCTTCTTCACAATTGTTTGCTGTTGCAAAGGACAACCATCAATGCAGACTGGTTGAGTGGATAACTGTTTTTGTTATTAGATTTATTATATGCTTGCACTCTTATTAAAAAAGAGAGAGAGAGAGAGAGAGAGAGAGAGAGAGAGAGAGAGAGAGAGAGAGAGATTTGAACATGAAATTATATGCTGCACAAACAATTTTGGATCATTCAAATCAGTCAACCTCAATGAACAGACACCCACACCCAACCTCCCTACTCAGCACTACTCATCCCTCGTCACGGATCACTGAGCAATCACGAAGGCTTTTGCACAAGGAAGGCAAGCAGTATCCCCTGAATTGCTGGCTATTGTAAGCCCCACATGGTAACTGGCAATCAAAACTGTCAAAAATCTTTAAATAACAGACCCATTATTTTGTAACCACAAACCTTTGTTCTTGAATCTCCCATGAGTGACGATATCTGAACATCTACAACCATCAAGCCCCTTTAGGATCGTGTTTGAATTGTATAACCCTTCAGTCTTCTCAACTTCAAGATAAACCCAAATTTACAAGCTTGTCTTGATAAGACATCCCTCCCATCCAATTGTTTGGATTTCATAAGAAATTAAGAATAGAAATTAATATTTAATTTAATCACTTTCAAAACAAGATAAACTGAAAAACTTAATGAATAAACTCGTAATGAAATATTTGTTAACAATTCAAGATGATTAAATGACCTTAATTATTTCAATTTTGTAAATTACCTTCTACTTTATTTATCCCTTGCAATGCTTTCTCTTCACTGAAATGAATAGGATGGTTTTATAAAGCTCAAATCCACAAATTACTCTCATAAGTGATTCAAATTATTAATTTAGCCACATGTACAAAATAAATAGTGCATCGTAGACAAAAGTTAACATAAATGTATGAAATGTGAAATGAAATCAACATTAACTTTCACTTTTCTATTTCGTTTTTTGAAGAGTTGCCTTCAGAAAAAGCTGAAGATAAGCAGGCACAATTGAAATAAAACAGTAAAATCTTGTTTATCTGGTATTTAGCATCTAGAATTCTCACCCTGCAAAAATTAAAGATTGTTTTGTTATTTTATAAAAAATAAACTTGGTGAATTTTATTTTACACATTATGCAAAGCCATTTTTAATTCATTTATGTTAATGCACAGGGTTGTACAATTGCAGACTGATTAACAGTAACATCCACGTTGAATATATGGCACTTCAGTCATTCATTGGATTTATTTTTGGTGTGCTTCACATAAATGTCATTGCAAATGCTATTGAATATAAAATTGAGTTATTTAATAAGGCTAATAATTCAGCAATTTATTTAAAGGTTTATGTATAAAATAAATGTATGATGAACATGTTTTTTTTCTCCGAACAATTCCACACAACCAGCATATTCTTTTCCCCCTGCATGGATGGGAAAAAATATACATGGTTTTTCATTTTTTCCTATCAAAATGGATAACCCCACACTTATCAATGATTTGGATGAAAACGTAAATGGCATGGTTTGCAAATCAGCGGCTGATGCAAAAGAGGGTGGTATTGTAGATAGTGAAGATGGTGGTCAAAAATTGCAGCAGGATCTTGTCGGCAGAGGAATGGCTGCTGAAAATTAATGCAGAGAAATGGGAGTTGTAGCATTCTGGGAGCACAAACATGGGCAGAACCTACACACTGAATGGTAGGGCTCTGGGGAGTGTTGTAGACCAGAGGGATTTAGGAGTACAGGTACATAGTTAGTTGAATGATTATTATCTGAATGGTGGCCAATTAGGAAAAGGGGAGATGCAACGAGATCTGGGTGTCATGGTACACCAGTCATTGAAAGTAGGCATGCAGGTGCAGCAGGCAGTGAAGAAAGCGAATGGTATGTTGGCATCCATAGCAAAATGATTTGAGTACAAGAGCAGGGAGGTTCTACTGCAGTTGTACAGGGCCTTGGTGAGGCCACACTTGGAGTATTGAGTACAGTTTTGGTCTCCTAATCTGAGGAAAGACATTCTTGCCATAGAGGGAGTACAGAGAAGGTTCACCAGACTGATTCCTGGGATGGCAGGACTTCCATATGAAGAAAGACTGGATAGACTCGGCTTGTACTCGCTGGAATTTAGAAGATTGAGGGGGGATCTTATAGAGACTTACAACATTCTTAAGGGGTTGGACAGGCTAGATGCAGGAAGATTGTTCCCGATATTGGGGAAGTCCAGAACAAGGATAAGGGGGAAGTCTTTTAGGACCAAGATGAGAAAATCATTTTTCGCACGGAGAGTGGTGAATCTGTGGAATTCTCTGCCACAGAAGGTAGTTGAGGCCAGTTCATTGGCTATATTTAAGAGGGAGTTAGATGTGGCCCTTGTGGCTAAAGGGATCAGGGGGTATGGAGAAAAGGCAGGTACAGAATACTGAGTTGGATGATCAGCCATGATCATATTGAATGGCGGTGCAGGCTCGAAGGGCTGAATGGCCTACTCCAGCACCTATTTTCTATGTTTCTATGAAAGTGGCATCACAGGTAGATAGGGTGGTCAAAAGGGATTTTGGCACATTGACCATCAGTCAAAGCATTGAGTATAGAAGTTGGGAGGCCATGTTTATTAGATGCAGGAAAGACGTGAAACTGGAAAGAGTGCAGAGAATATTTACAAGAATGTTGCCAGGACTCGAGGGCCTGAGCTATAGAGAGAGGTCGAGCAGGCTAGGACTCTATTCCACGCAAAGGGTAGTTGGTGTATGGAATGAGCTGCCGGAGGAAGTAGTCGAGGCATGTACTATCGCAACATTTAAGAAATATTTAGACATGGATAGGACAGGTTTAGTAGGATATGAGCCAAATGTAGGCAGGTTGGATTAGTGTAGCTGGGACATGTTGGCTGGTGTAGGCATGTTGGGCCGAAGGGCTTGTTTTCATGCTGCGACTCTCTGACTCTCACTTTATCTTGGCTGTTTTATTTTTGTTCACTTGTATATCCCATTGAAATTATTTTACAGTTTATTCATCTCACAACTTACATTCCCACCTACCCTTCAACATTAACTTAATCTTGCAATACCATTCTCTGTTCCATTTGCACCAATAAGTTTCTTATATTAAATGTTATCGTGAACTTTAAAATGCTTTTTCATCAGCAGCTTTACTTTCTTTCTGGGACTTTTTTTAGTCAGGGCCTTCTTTTGCTCAACATCCTGCAAGTACTCAAAGTGAAGAGTAGTAAGATAAAAAAAGATTTTACTGCAAGATTTTGTTGCAACAATGCCCTTAAATGAGTACGACAACATCGCATGCCTTTTTAATTTACAACTCAAATTACATTGTGACATTACTTTAGCTATTGAGTGGCTACCCTAAATTGTATTTCAAAATTATAGTTGTTTTTCCAGACTGGAGGGCCGTGACTTATGGGGTGCCAGAGGGATCGGTGCTGGGCTCATTGCTGTTTTTAGTTGATGTCAACGATTTAGATAAGAATGTATAAGTTTGCAGATGACTCTAAAGTGGACAATATCATAGATAATGAAGATAGTTATTAAAAATTACAGCAGAATCTTGATCAGCTGGGCAAGTGGGCTGAGGAATGGTTAATGGAGTTTGGATGTGAATGGCAGGGCTCTGAAGAGTGTTGTAGAGCAGAGGGATCTAGGAATCCAGGCACAGGATACTCGGGGTCTCAGAGGTGTATGAGATCTTGTAAATAAATAGTGTAAATGCACAGTGTTTTTGAGAAGGAACTGCAGATGCTGGAAAATCAAAGGTAGAGAAAAATATTGGAGAAACTCAGCGGGTGAGGCAGCATCTATGGAGCAAAGGAAATAGGCGACGTTTCGGGTCTGAAGAAGGGTCTTGACCCGAATTGTCGTGTAAATGCACAGTCCTTTAACCCAGAGTAAGGGAATTAAGGATACCAGAGGAAGTAGGTACTATAACAACATACAAAAGACATTTGCACAAGTACATGGATAGGAAAGGTTAAAAGGGATAAGGGCCAAATTCGGGCAGGTAGAACTAGCGTAGATGAGGTATCCCGTTTGGCATAGGCAATTTGGGCTGAAAGGCCTGTTTCTGTGTTGTGTGTCTCTATGACCTCATCTTGGGTCTGCTGATAAGATATAGAGATGATGAGTTTGACAGCTCAGCAAGTTCCCGTGGGTTAAACAAATGTCTCATAACCCAGCAGCTTATTCTAGAGCCCTATATCGTCACCTCATACACTCTAATCCTGCAAGCTATGGTTGAGACCTCTACCCAGATTTCAAAAACCTTGAATCAGATCCTAATGGGCAAAAATGTGATGCTCTCCAGCAATTTCAATGTCAGAATCTGAAAGTACATTGTCCTCTTGAAAAGCATGATTGGTAAGTCAAAAGTGGGGAAAGCAAACTTAAATGGAGCCCTCCTCACAAACTGATTGAAGCATTGTCTTATCGTAATCAATACCATTCAATATTGAAGTAGAAAATCTCTTCACAGCACCCCTGATGCAGACAGCAATGCAGAGTCAGGGTCATACAACCCAGAAACAGGCCTTTTGGCTCAACACGTCAATGCTGACCAAGATGTCCCATCTCAGCAAGTCCCATTTGCCTGTGTTTGGCACATCTATCTGTATAACTAAAAATCTCATCTTGACCACTTCCTGTCTGCGCTGTATATTGATTTAAGAAAAAACGCTACCCTATATCACTATGATTTTTGGCCATCTTTCTCACAGTCCTCCTCCACTGAGGCAGCCCCGAGGATTTTTCCAATCGATGAAAAATAAAAAAAGTCATGAATGTTTAAACAAATCTTGAGATCAGCTGATTGGTCTCGCCTGTCAATCACCATGATGAAGGTAACGCCCCTTCTGGGGGGGGGGGGGGGGGGGGGGGGGGGGGGGCGGCGCAGGACTATAAAACCCCGGATATGAGTCAGTCACTCTGGAAGATTGCGAGGGAGAGGCCACAACTGTGATTCTGATGTGAGTCCATTGAACTGTGAGTCTACCCTTTATGTGCTTTATCTGGTTATGTGGTTTATGTGGTTATGCGCTATATGTGGTTAACCCTTTATGTGCTTGCCATAAATTTTTTGTTAGCCAGCAATGTGCTTGCAATGAATGATAATTTGTTAACCCTTAATGTGCTTGCAATAAATGCTTTTGCGTTGCTTCGCTTGACCTCACCTGAAATGAAAGCAAATGGATTGTATTGTTGGCTGGCCCCGCCTGCCCTGTGCTTGATTTAACTTGACTTGAAATGGATTGACTTGACATGAAATGGATTGTTGGCAATGCACTCACTGTGCTCGACTTGACTTGACCCACGACACCCATGCTAGCGCTCCAGAACCCCCCCCCCCCTCCCCACTGACCACCAATATTGGAATTGGTGGAGAGGTGGAATATTGCGTTGGGGGTCCAGCCCTCCCATGTGAACCTGGGACCCAACGGGTCCCACTTAGTCTAGTATCTCTCTAGAGCCTTCCTATCTATGTACTTGTCCAAGTGTATTTTAAATGTTGTTATATTACTTGCCTCAACTACTCCTCTGGCAGATCGTTCCATATACTCACCATCCTCTGTGTGAAAGTTGCCCCTCAGGATCCTATTAAATCTTTCTCGTCTCACTTGAAACCTATACAAGGTCATGTGATAGGAGCAGAATTAGGCCATTCAACCCATCAAGTGTACTCCACCATTCAATCATGGCTGATTTATCTCTCCGTCCTTACCCCATTCTCCTGCCTTCTTCCCATAACCTCCGACACCCGTACTGATCAAGAATCTATCTACCTCTGCCTTAAAAATACCCACTGACCTGGCCTCCACAAAGAATGTCATTGATTCACCACCCTCTGACAAAAGAAATGTCTCATCTCCTTCCTAAGAGAACGTCCTTTAATTCTGAGGCTATGACCTCTAGTCCTAGACTCTCCCACCAGTGGAAACATCCTCTCCACATCCACTCTATCCAAGCCTTTCACTACTCTGTACGTTTCAATGAGGACCCCCCTCATTCTTCTAAACTCCAGCGAGTACCGGCCCAGTGTTGACAAACGCTCATCATAGATTAACCTACTCATTCCTGGGATCATTCATGTAAACCTCCTCTACAGAGCTAACACATCCTTCCTCAGATATGGTGCCCAGAATTGCTCACACTACACCAAATGTGGCCTGTCAAGCACCTTATAGAGCTTTAGCATTACATCCCTGTTTTTGTATACAAGCCCTCTCAAAATAAATGCTGGCATTGATTTTGTTTTCATTACTACCGATTCGACTTGCAGATTAACGTTTTAGGAATTGTGCGCCAGCACTCCCAAGCCCCTTTACATCTCCGACTTCTGGTTTCTCTCCCCATTTAGAAAATAGTCTATATTCTCTAGTTCTTGGTTTCCCTACCTTGGGCAAAGGACCATGCATTCATGATTTTATACCCTCTATAAGATCGCCCCATTAGCCTCTTGTGCTCCAAGGAAGAAAGTCCAGCTTGCACAATCTTTCCCTGTAGCTCAGGTCCTCGAGTCCTGGCAACCCCCTTGTAAATCTTCTCTCCACTCTTTAATGACATTTGTCCTATAACAGGGTGACCAAAAATGAATGCCATACTCTAAGTGCGACCGCACTAACATCCTGTCTAACAGATATAACTGACACAAGGAAGAAGAAACAAGTCGCTGGAGTTTAAAGTGCACAAGTTAGTAGGCTTCCCACATTATAACAGTGAGTGTACTGAAATAATTGATTATAACAACTTAATATTGTTTTGAGGTCACAAAAAAAACCTAAATAAGAAGGTAGACAAAAAAGCTGGAGAAACTCAGCAGGTGAGGCAGTATCTATGGAAACATATGGAAATCAATGGAATTATAAATATGCAGAAGTTTATTTTGTATTTCTAGGAAATAAAGGACTTCCTGCACAAGAACTACATTGAATTCTACACCTTTCAGATTGTCTAGAAAAGGGTTTATAAGAATGATTTTGATAAGATAAAATGCAAAGTAGAAAAGTGGAGAGCAAATAAGAATTGTGGAGAAAACAGCATAGATAATCAAGTGATCCGTGATCATTGGTAGGATGATGAGGGGAGATAGAAGAGTATGGATGAGAAATTGAAGTATGCATAGAATTAAAAGAACCAGGCCATTTCCAAAGAAGTTGGAGGCCTGGAAGAGTGGTGGGACAAGTGGTGGAATGAGAATTAAGGCAGCAGCATTTTTGATATCACTTGTACTGTTTAACTTCAATTTATCGAATAAATTTTGCTGAAGTATTGCTTAACAATGTCACTAGTGGAAATGTTATACATGTTTATGACCACTCTGTCAATGTACAGAGGAAAATAAATTGTTACATAGGAACATAATGATAAAAATATACATTATAAAACCCTTGTTTGGCGAAAGGTTGCAATGTATTCTTCTGTCATTTCCCCTCTCCCATACATGCATGACCAGCAAAGCAAAATGTAGAACCCCCCCCTCCCCCCCATTGTTTCATAGTGGGTGTATTGATTAATATCCTCCAATTGTAATTTTCATCATTGTGGTCTGCTAAGGAAGAGAATACCGTCAATGGTTCCAGACAACAAAGGACTCGTCCAATTGTAATCCCAATGTTTAATTTGGGTCTTAAATATTAATATAATATTGGATTTGGTCTTATTCCATGGTCACAATGAGATAGCAGCAGATGAATCAACATTCTGGATATAAAATTGACCTTCAGCAGAGATTAATTTTGCCTCCACTGTGAAATATAAAGAAGACCCCCAGGACAATTACATTTGCAATAAAAAGTTAATGATAAAAGACCTGATCCAACATCATTCAAATTAATTTGTTTAAAAAATATTAAACTCAACAATGAACTGTACTGCTCTTACAATATAATTGTGAAATTTTCTGCACAATTCAATTAGTGTTTCTAGAAACTTTTGACAGAAAGCAAATAACTTAACAGGATCCCTGCGATATATCCTCTACACTAGTCACATTTTCCCAGTAATCTATTACATTAAAAATGAGATCAAGTTACAAAATCCGTTTTCCTTCCCACTTTCCCTTGGTTCTCTGCAGTGCTTCTAAGTATAGTGCAGATTGCATCAGACTCTACCATGTGCAGTGCAGGAACATCGAAAAGCCAGGAAATATTAGTAGAAACATGAGAGACTGCTTTATTTGGTTCAACTAAAAATAGAAGCCAAATGGCACAGCCTTGTCACGGATCTGCAGGCGAAGCAATCAATAAGCTGAACACATGATAGAACTCCCCAGTTCTTGGATCGACAATCGACAGCTGAAAGGCTATTTTTTGCTATGGTTGACTAAATATGGTCAGGGAGGGAGAGATACTGGAGAGCTTGGTTGCCTGGTAATGCATGTTTCAAATGTTTAGCTGACTATAAAGCTAGGACAGTTTCGTTTTTCTTTCCGAGTGCAAAATGCATCCAGCAGCTTTTTGTGTGCGGAAACCCTGACCTCGGTAGCAGACCTGACCTCTGAAGAAACACTGTAGTCTCCAACAGATGTTCAATCTATACGTAAAGCCAGAAGTGAGAAGTGACGCAGTGCAGCGTCGAAGCAGGCAGAAGATCCATCTTTCCACCTAAAGTGTCGAACCTTTCTCAGCATCTTTCTCTCTCCCTCTATATCTTTCTGCTTCTCAGCTTCTGCTAATCACCTGAGCAACAACCCTGCTGTGTTCAACTTCTGGCAGGGCAAGCATAAGGTATTTGTTTCCCACTAATGTAGGCCATTCTTGTTTGTTTCATTTATTTAAAAAAGAGCTGCTAAAGCTTGTGCATACTGCACATTTAAGACGTTTTTCCCATTGGCATTAATAGAATGTTTTTTTTTAATTAAAAAATAATCAGTGCGTAACTAATCTGTGTAGCCTGCCCAGCAATAAATGGGACGATTTAGCTGCTGCAGCAAATAGTTTGGCTGAATTGACTGACTGCAGCCTTCGTGGCTGTTAATGTAATTGAAAATTACTGCATGGTTCCAACAAACTTATTTTGCATTATATCAGGAGATGGTCAGTGTGCTACTATTAGCATCAGCTGTTAGCTTGTATGCATGTGTCGGACAAAATGTCATCCAAGTTAAGGAGCAAAATTTATTGCTGCAATTTCAGTTGTAGAAGACTTGGTTGGATCTAAAAGCATTTCACTACGACAAGAATTCCAATGACTGCAGTAGCTAAAAGCTAACAAAATCAAGGTCATAGAATTCTGCTTGCCTTCAGAATTTGTTGCCACTAGTTTTAAAAACTGAGTTTGCATGCATGAAAATTGTAGATATTGCTGCGACAAGAATAACCTATTCTAAATACGTAGACTGCCATCCCGATTTTTAAAAATGCTGCAGTGCTTTTGCCTGTCCTGCTACTGTTCTAACTGCAGTCCAGATGTATTCTGCCTCTAAACTTTTTTTTAAATTATGTTGCAAGAGTTTAGTTATAATACTTAACCCATCATTTAATTGTCAATGAAATTCCTGAATGGAACTGTCCAGAGAACAAAATACATTTATGGAAATATTACAAGTACTGTGCCACACTCAAAGCACTTAATAGTTAAATTTCCCACACATTTCAAATATCATAATCTACTTACCTCATCACAAACTTTAATTTTGCAGTTATTTTCTTTGTATAATCATTAGGAAACAAACAATTTTCCTTCAAAGGCAGTAATTACTTGTGGAATCCAAGGAAAAAACACTCACTAAGAGTAAATTGTTCATTTCACATATGTATGTGTTGTTAGGAAATGTCTGGAACATATTTGTGCCACTTTCCTGCTCTGAAAGGAGTGAGCGGACATCAAATATGTTTCATTACATAAATGCTTTCTAAACATTATATTTCCTTGCAACATATAATTTGATTGTACTTGAAACCCCAAACAACTCGATATTCTGAGGGATAATTTCAAAGTTAATTAAAACTCAACAATTAGACAGCACAGCATGAAGGGTACAAGAAACAGAAATGGATGAAAATGTTTCTTTAAAATCCAAGCCAATAGATCAAACACAACTCTTTATAGGACAGTGTTCCAGGGTTAAAATTTTATGTGATTGCTACCCTTAACATCCTGCATGTATACAAAATTATTGCAACAAACATTTCCTTACAAAATAATTCTAAATGATGATCAAAAACACAACATTTGTGCATGCAAACACAGGGCAGATCATAATTAGAACTTGAGAAATATATTGCCATGGGTCAATCTAATTTCTGCAGGAAATGGGGAAAAATGGATACATAGATAATGAAGTACAACTGCTGCCATTTGATTTTGTGTGGGTGAAAGATTAACCTCCAGCTGCATTTTTTTTAAAAGGTAATTGACAAAACTGCTTGAGAGAAATAACATTTTCTGCAGTATTTCTACCATGTAAAGTTCAGACTCTTGTGCATGCAATACTGGAGAAAAACTCATTTCAGTCATGGATAATCATATCAAAATTCACAATTTTTGAGCATTTATAATCAAGACAGATGATCTGCAAATGTTTTCCCTGCCTGGAACACATACTTCTTTATATGCCCATATGCACCTAAACAACTATGGAATGTAAAGAAGTATGTATTTCTGGTAGGCAACAAGCATCCGAGAAGAACACAAGCACCCAAAACGTGGATCAAAATATACAATGGAAAACAAATGAAACTGCTGGAAGTATATTGTCTACTTGAGATAGATGAAAATATTTGCTCTTTCCTTGGCGAATACATGTGACTGAGAACAAATTTGCTTGGAATGCAATAAATGCCATCTTCTACTTGACTCTGCACTACTATAAAGCCAATAGGAAATATAGGTCTAAGCATTCTTGTTCAAAATAAGCTATTACATTCTACATCTTTAAGTATACAAATCACGTAGTGAATTAATAACTGGTTAAAATTACAAGTTATCAAACTGAATTTTAACTTCTCAAAATCATTCCATATAATTGAGGATGCAGGAAGATTATATTTGAAATATTTAAAACAAAAAAAAGCACCTAAAGTGTAATCCATTTAGGTCCTACTAGATAAAGTAGTAAGTGTAAGGCTTAAGAGCAAAGTGTAACTTTCAGTTTTTGTCGTAGCATTCAATGGAACATTCAATACAAATAGAAGATATGGCAAAGTAGGATTTATACTATTAAAGCTGTTAGAACATTAAAAAATACCATTGGTTATTCACAGCAAAATATATTCTTAACATTTAAAAATACAATTCCTATTGCGGTTGGAGCTAATGAAATTTCTTGTTTTTTAAATAAAAAGGGATTTCTGTCCTTTATTTAATAATAAGCCTCACACTAAAACTGATTTGAAATAATGCTAAAAGATCAGAAAAGAAGGTCAGTGATATTCAATGAACACAAATAATTTCCATTTAAAATTAATATCTGAGCAGACAATAGCAGCTTAAGTTACTTCAAACACTGATGTCAACGATGTATCCATTCGTAAGTGCACAAAATGTCAATAAATTTGAAAGATTATAAAACATACACAGCAGCCATACCATCTACTTTTTAAAGGCATAACAAGCTAAAAGTTGAGATTAACAAATGTGAGACATAGCATCTTCAACAAGTCACTGCACAGTTACAACTGTTAAATATTAACACTTCACACTTGAGTTCTCCTGTTTATTAAAAGGTATAACAAAAATATTCATAATGCATCAATAATTAAATTTGGAAGAGTAGGTAAAATAGCCGTAACATACAACATTTTAAATACAGTACTGCTTTCTCATACCCTTTGATTGAAAACGTGTAATATTAGAGGTCTGAAATAATACTGCACAAGTTCAAGTGAGTGCCGTCAATCTGATTTCAAATATACAAAGTTCCTTTATAGGATTCTGCATGAAAATATTTTGTAGGTTCTGAAAATTTGAATACGTGGATAACTAATGAATCCAATCAAAATGTTAGTGACTATTTGGAAGGATTCATAATACCACAATACATCCCTTCTATTGTGTTTCCTAGTTTGAAACAGCAATCACAATTAAAAGTAGTTAATTGGCTCGGAAGTGCTCCGAGACATTCTGAAAGGAGTTCCGAATTAGCTATGTTCATTACATCACCACCCCTCACCTATCACAATTTATTCTATCCTTTTCCTGAAATTGAAAATAGAGTTTTCATTTTTAGAGAGCTGTAAATTAATTAACCCAAAATTCTTAAGAATAAAATTTGAGATGGCATTAAAATAAAGTAGTAAAATATTCAATAAATCAAATATTATCTGTATGGCTAACAATTGTTTTATTGCGCTCCTGCAGGATACGATTCTTTAAATGGTATAAATAATTATCTTACTCCTATCCATATATCTGAAAGCTATTGCTCATTGATTTACTAATCCTTGCTTAATGTCAGTGATAAAGCTTAATTACAAAAGAAAGTTCTGCTCATTTGCCCTAATGTCTTCCTTGCTCCCCTCATCGGAGTCTTCCTTGCTCCCCTCACCTGGTCGCCCCATTACAGGAAGGATGTGGAGGCTGTTGTAGAGGATACAGAAGTGGTTTAGCAGGAAGCTGCTTGGATCTCTTTAGCTATAAAGAGAGGTTGAACAAACTTGGATTGTTTTCTACGAAGCATTGGATGCTGAGGGGAGACCCGATATAAATGTATAAAATTATGGGGCACAGATTGGATAGACAGCCTCAATTTCCTACCCAGAGGGGTTGAACTTGGATTGTTTTCTATGAATCATTGGATGCTGAGGGGAGACCTGATATAAATGTATAAAATTATGGGGCACAGATTGGATAGACAGCCAGAATTTCTTACCCAGAGTGGAAATATCAAATACTCAAGGGCAGAGCTATAAGGCAAGAGGGGGGAAAGTGTGAGGGGCACGTTTTTTTCTTACGAGTGGTAGGTACCTGGAACAAATACACTGTCAGTGGAGGAGATGAATGCAGATACAATCGTAGCTTAAGAGGTTTTTAACATCTTTTAACCTGACTACATCACATCATACAATAAGAAACATGAGCATTTGTTGATTATATGCTGATCTTCATACATCATTCTTACATTGTAAAAATATATTGATTATTATTTAGTGTTAAAGCTAAAAAGTGATAGATCTACTGGATGAAGTGCAGTCTCCGGCTCCAGCTAAGTACCACCCACACCTGTGCTATGTGACTTGATGCGACTCATCCACTGTCTCAACACAGATGTGTTCTGTTTTTTCACTCAAACTTCATGTTAATGTTGTGAATAGCCCAATGCAATGAAAGGGAACAAATATTTGCAAGCACTCAAGTAGACATTTATGATTTAAATTAGTTTAATTTTATTTATTTATTTTCTAATTTATTTAAAACCTTGTATTTCATTAGTACTTATTGGATAGTTTTGAATGCCTGTGAGTGATGGTTCTGACAGCTGGTGAGCTTGGGCCTCAATGATTATGAAGACACTTCTGGAACATAACTGACCACTTGCACGCCAAAGGAATCCTGTAATATAGCCTGCTGTGCCGGGCCTTATTAATCAGCTAGGAGGCCGTCTCCCATAAAACCTGAATGCATCCTGAACCATTCTGAAAGACTGGTAACGGACATGCTCTGGCAGCTAGCTCACGGATTCTGGATTTGAATCTGGATCTGGCACGAATGCACACTGCTCTTCAACCAGTCACTCTAGCACATCACGACAATGGTTATTATTAGCAATGTTTACAGATGACTTTATCACTGCTTTCCATTACACAGCACCTGTATAAAATGGCAGCGATAATGTGCCAAGAAAGTGCACTGAGCAGGACAACAGATTACTACAAATTATGTGATATCAGACACAATTATGCAACCAATGAAATATTCACAACAAACCAATACTGTTCAAAAAAAGTGCGCAAGGGATC
Organism: Okamejei kenojei; assembly: GCA_035221665.1. Classification (NCBI taxonomy): domain Eukaryota; kingdom Metazoa; phylum Chordata; class Chondrichthyes; order Rajiformes; family Rajidae; genus Okamejei; species Okamejei kenojei. The sequence goes on from CM069134.1 coordinate 19,667,211, forward strand.
CGAGAATAAAATTGTTTAAGTTTAAAGCCAAAGACATAGCAATGTGTAACTTTAACAATTTTAGTGAAGGAAGGGGGACTGGTGAAACTATGGGGCAAAAATGAGAACAGCAAGAAATATGTACAACAGTACAATGTGCCAACAGCATTGTATCCAAATATCCTTGGTGTTTGGAATAGAACACCTCGTTTTAATATATTTTTACAATAAATTATTTTAAAATATTACCTGGACATTGAAATAGGACCAAGGACACCATTGGAAATAAGATTTATAACATAACCATAATCTTTGGTTCAATACAAGTACACCCTCAGATATCACGCCTCTTTCCTAAAGCTTTTAGTGCCTTGCTATCTCCATCTTGCTCAACTCCCCATCAAGTTTCCTTCTTTCATAGAAAATAGGTGCAGGAGTAGGCCATTCTGGCCTTCGAGCCTGCACCGCCATTCAATATGATCATGGATGATCATCCAACTCAGTATGCTGTACCTGCCTTCTGTCCATACCCCCTGATCCCTTTAGCCACAAGGGCCACATCTAACTCCCTCTTAAATATAGCCAATGAACTATCCTTAAATACCTTCTGTAGCAGAGAATTCCAGAGATTCACCACTCTCTGCGTGAAAAATGATTTCCTCATCTCGGTCCTAAAGGAATTCCCCCTTATCCTTAAACTGTGACCACTTGTTCTGGACCTCCCCAACATCGGGAGAAATCTTCCTGCATCTAGCCTGTCCAACCCCTTTCACAGCAAGACTTCACTTTTATATTTTTCTCGTCACAATTAGTTTCCAAATTTCCTGCCAGAGAATCTGAAAGGTAGAGATTCAAAACTACTGTCTGAGAATGAACCAATACATGAGCACCTGAAAGCTATAACAATATTTATTTGGCATCATGGTTGGCACACACGCTGTATGATTTTATGCTATAGAATATGTTCATTATTAACCAAACAACTGGGACTTCATTTTTCATTTTTATTGAACACAGTAATTGGGAGGGTGTTGGAAACAATTAAAGATATTGTGGAAAAAAGGTCAATGTATGCATCATCTCTATTAGCAGTTATTTTTGCCCACCTTCTCAACAGCCAATGCTTTACTAAAGCTGGTAAAATGGAACCAAATCAACTTTATGCAATGGATTTGGTCCCCTTCAACCAGCTGTAGCTGTGCATTGATCACAACATGAGGAGGGTTGAAAACAGTATTCACATCTGCACACGAGTCAATCTATGAACAAAGAGACTTTAGTAGGTACTGATATTAATAACTGTTTTTCAAATCTTCAAGGTTAATCTAAGACCCAATACATATTTCTTAAAGAGTCAATCCAAATACTAAACCCTAACTGCACTATGTATCTATTTGTATATTTATCCTGAATGTACACATTGCTTAAATGTATTATCCAATCAAAAATAACTACTAACTTAGAACTGATTTAAACTGAAACTGTGAAATAGCTTTTGGTGATCACTGATCAGCTACATTATTTTAAAAGATGAATAAACTAAAATCACATGTTAACATAAAAGTACATAAATTGTAAAGAATGTTAGAATATTTACAATGCCATCAAGTATGATAACACCTTGCAAGGAAGCTAAAACACAGGAGTACTCCTACTGTTAGATTAAGAGCAAGGGTTATTGTTATTAAAGGTGTTCACACAAGAAACACTGATATAAATTTTTTACATTTGATTTGGCTATTTTAGCAGTTACATTGCACTTAAAATGTAATACTTAAAATTGGTCTCATTGTAGTATTTAATTAATTATGCTTTTAATCCTCCCTTGCAAACACACATTTACATTTAAAATTCACATTTCAACAGTTTTAAATCTTGAAACAGTCCATACAGGATCTCTAAAAGACAAATTGTAAAACCAAGAGATAACTAAAATGCTTCTGGCTAATTTGTTCATTGTTTTTACAGCAGTATCCTTGAACATCTTTTTGTCACCTTCACAGAGGTAGTCTCAGACATCTGCAATGCAGTTACAGCTACTGACTGACACAAGTTGAACAGTGTACTTATTACTCAGGAGAGGGACCGAACAAAGCACATTGGGGAATCCGATGTGCACTGACAATAAGTGGGCAACAGTAAACATAAACCCATGCAAAATCAACCACAAAATAAATTTGATTAGTTGCAGAATTCAGTATGTGATCAGGAAAAGATCCTGCAGAGAACAATCTCCTGCATGTCTTGTGAAAAGCAAGACTGTTGAGATTCCCTGAAGGCAATTGATTGAGGCTTAAATAAAAGATAATTGTTTACTGTCCAAATTCTGAAAACGGAGTTAAAAATTGATAGATGGCAAAAAAAAAACAGGCATTTATTTAGCATATGCTAGATTGCTGCAGTTTCTAATTTGCGTTCTGAATTTGAAAAACAAACACACCTTGGTTAACTTTGCAGAGGATACCAAACTATGAGCAGCAGAATTAAATAATTACAAAATCTGAAAGTCAATATAAAATGGCAGAATCACAGCAGATGAAGCTTAATGCTGATAACATTAAAGAACCACACTGACAAATTAGAACATGTATAAAAATACTTTCCATATCTCAAAAGATGCAAACACACTTAACAACTATTTACATATTTTTGTTAAATAATCTGTTCCATTGCAGACAAACATGACAGAAATTTGTACACAGATTATAAGATTAAACACTTAGTGAAAATTGATTGAAAGCTAAGTGTTGACCACAATCCCCCTGTTCTCTTCTCTGTCAATTAGACTCGGGACCTCTATTTAACAACCAATCTAGAAGTGTGCCAGCCTTGATTATGTATTCATCTCTTCTGAGCAGCTTAAACCCTTGACATCGTGGCCACATAATAGACCATGTCTTTCTCAATATACTCCTCAGAGAAAAGCTGTGAACAACAGCAACCATCCTACAGTGTGCATAAACATACAGAAAGCTCTTAACCCATTAGGAATGCATCTATAAATTCCTGCTAAAATTGTCTTTCAAGTATTCTCACCATTCAGGAAGAAACAACAACAACCATCCAGTGAGAGAATTAAATATCTGTGAAACAGCAGAAGTTTCAACACACTGACAGATCAAACAAAGTCTGAACAAATTCAATACTCCACTAACAACTAGAAGAACCTTGTCACCCATTCCTCATTACAGCAAAGGTATGTCAAGTCTGGTGCAGTTACCATGACAAGCCAGAGGGCCCAGAATGAGGTTCACGGGCAAACAGAACATATTTTACTTTCTATTTGGCAAAGAATCTGCAGCCACTGTAGAGGTTATGCCAGCTGCACTATCAAATTCCCTCAGCACTGCCAAATGTACCTAACTGACTGAATGTATCCAATTTGTGCTAGATCAGGATGTTAGATCTTCTTTCGGACTGAGTCAAGGTTGACATGTATAAAATAAAAAAAATATTAGCATTAACAGAATGCACTGATGTCATGCAAAGCAGATCACCCACCCAAAAGCACTACAACGAAGTTTGACAATGAAGCTAATGATCTTAATTAGATTAAGAAAGATGATTTTATTCCACTCACTGAATGTATATGAAATGATGATGGAGACACACACTCGTAGGTTTTGGTACCATCTGGATAGTCAGCGAGTAACTGTAATCTACAAGGATTTACACCAAGAGTGGGGATTTGGGAATGGTTACATTTCAGATGGCATTTCCACAACAGGTCAAATTTATATTGTCAATTTCTTATTATTCCTCCAAAGCTTTCACATTCTTAAAAGTTAATTTTATTTTAACTGATCAGTTTACTATTCGAAAGGCACATAGAACAGGAGAAAAATGTTGGGGGAAATGCATTCCTTCCACAACCATTGTAATTACAACAGTGGTGGCATTAAATGGGATGCAGGCAGCAACATCAAACCCAAGGCTTGTTATGCGAATCATTCTAGATTAAACAAACAAGTACACACAGTGACATGCTAAAGTACTTGTTCATATCAAGAAACATGGCAGAGAACAGAACTGTATCATGGTGTACTAGGAAAAAGTAAACAAAGATGTGTGTAAAGGGGCATATCATACGCCAAAATACACAAAAAATATATATATATATATAAAGAGGTGATCAAACTGGAAACACTCCCATCAGATTGGCGAGAATCATGATATAATTTAAGTAAAATATTATTTATTTGAGATGCTCTAATGTTTACCAGAGATGCTGCCTGTCCCACTGAGTTACTCAAGCATTCTGTGTCTACCTAGGAAATATTAAACAATGGGTAACCATGAATTTCGAGTGGATCGATTTCATTCACCTGATACCAACAGGGCCAATGATATGTTACTTAGTTACCCAAGTTCAATGTTAAACTAAACCTTTAACATTTTTTAAAAAACATGATTGACTTATTATGTAACTTTAATAAAAGTATATTATTAAAAAAACAAGCATGGTCAGTGTGATATGTTTCCAAGATAAACATAGAAACTTTCCTAAATACAGAATTAAGCTACAGAACAGTAGCTATATGGAGCAGTGAAGTTCCAGGGTGTACCTTCTGTTAGCAATAAGGAGATGAGGAAAAACATTTTCACGCAGAGAGTTGTGAATCTGTGGAATTATCTGCCACAGAAGGCATTGGATATTTTCAAGACGGCGTTAAATTTAGCTTGTAGGGCTAAAGGAATCAAGGGATATGGGGAAAAAGCAGGAACAGGGTTCTGATTTTAGATGATCAGCCATGATCATATTGAATGGCGGTGCTGGCTCGAAGGGCCGAATGGCCTACTCCTGTACCTATTTTTCTAATAGCCAACATCTCTTGGTTCACCTTTATCCAACCCTGTTTGATACAGACTCAAGCAAAGAATTGAAGAAAAGTTAAACAAAATTTTCCTTCCAAAAAACCATGTTATCCGTGCTCAACAGGTCTAATGATTTTCTAATCCTTACTTTTCCAGAACTTTACAAGGAATAGCTGCATGCCAGCACTTCCCCTTGGATTAAATATCCAGATAGCACAATTCACTAAATTTAAAGCACAGAATTAGGTCATATTGCTCATTTAACTTGGGCTAAACATACAATTGGATCTACCTATTCTAATCATGTGGCTGTATCTTTCTATACATTTTAATATTAATTTAAAGCAATTTTAGATAAACTCATTCACCCAAGATCCTCAAAACTAATTTGCAAATAATATTTCACTATCCCTTCACAGTTCTAAAAACAAAGGTCCATCTTTAATACCTTTGTTCAAAAACCTTAAACATTATTTTTTCTTTTTAATATTTTTTGTAAAATATGAGCATCATTGATATCACCAATATTTTGCACACAAACTAGTCTTAGAATGGTGGTAAACAGCTTTTTTGAAAAGCAGAATTCTTTAGGATGTACACTTCAGGATGTGTGCTTTAGGATCAAGAATTTTCAAATTAGATCACATGAATTGGAGGGGAGCACAACAAAGTTTTTGCCCCAATGCTCACCACCCACAGGCATAGCAACAATTGCAATTTTGGTATCAAGCCTTGGTGTGTTTCTACAATGCATTTGGGGATAGTAAACAAGACATAGTAAGTTTTGTTCAGATGCCATTCACCTTGGCAAATGCTCTAATCACATTCCTTTCTTATGCCTGGAAAATAATTTTGGAATCGGGTAAACAACCTCTGATCTTTAATTTCACAAAAAGCATTTGTGGCAAGTCCAGTTAAGTTAATCAACTGCAGAAGTACCATATGTGTCAAAGGTAGGGGATTTCTGTTGAAGATGGCCATTGTACATTGCATATTAAACCAGCATCAGAGACCCACACCACCCTGGCCAGGCTTACATTTTACTCCTGCCATCAGGAAGGTGGTGTAGGAGCCTGAAAACTGTAACGTCCAGGTTCAAGAGCTGTTTCTTCCCAACAACTATTAAGCTATTAAACACTGCAACCTCCAACTAAGTTCTGAAGTACATAGACTTGGGGGCATTGTTTTTGTCTTTGCACTGTTATTGTGTGCTTGTTTTTTTATATATTGAACTTTTTGTTGTTGTTTATTATGGTGTTTACATTTACATATCTGTTGTCCTGCAGCAAGAAAGAACGTCATTGTTCTGTTTTGGGATACATGATAATAAAACACAATTGACTTTTGACATGGTCACAGCATACAAGGAAGTAATTTGGCCAGTCAACTATACATTCTTTCTTGGGAATCATATTCTTATCAAATCCCTTTGGACATCCTTACAATGACTTCAGAATAGCATCATCAATCCTAACCACTTTCCAACTTCATCATATAGTCATAGATGCTTACAATGTGGAAACCGGCCCATTGGCCCAACATCACCCAACATGTCCCATTTACACGAGTCCCATCTGCCTGCATTTGGCCCATATCTCTCTATACCTGTCCTATCCATGTAACTGTCTAAATGTTTCTTAAAGGCTGTGAAAGTACCTGCCACAACTATCTCCTCCAGCAGCTCTTCTCATACATCCACCACCCTTTGTGTGATAAAGTGACCCCTCAGGTTCCTATTAAATTTTTCCCCACTCAACTTAAACATACCGTATTTCCCGGCAATGAATTTAGAGTTGCTAAATTTTGAAACAAGGCTGGCGGGACAGAATTTCTCACATTCAAATAAATAAATAAACAAACAAACATAGATAAAAGTGACAATTCAATTTGGTCAAGGCTTCCAGATCTACTCCATTCTGAATGATTGAAAGGGTGGGGGGTGGAGGGCGATGGCAGGTGGAGAGATGGTGGGAAAAACGGGAGCACACCGGGACAAGTTGCATTGAACGATACGGACTGGGCAGTGAATGCCAAGCAGTGTCACTCAGCGCAGCAAGCGAAGCCATGTCCTGCTCCCGGCGGCAGTCAGAATTTAAGGATTTGCGGGAAGCAGCTGACATGAGCGAGGCCGGCGAGTGACAGGAGAGAGGTGTTCAGTCGGAGAGCACTACCAGAGGGCAGCGGGCCGGCAGAAGGTTCTGAGGAGGCGGCCGGTTCCGCTGTCCGGTCCTGGCGGCCGCTCACAGCCACCCGAGCTACTTCCCTCCCCGGCCACAATGCGGTGTTTCCGCGCCCGGATCACCGTGGTAGTGGTGAGTGAGTTGCTGGCATGATCCCCACCCCCTCCTTCTCAACGCCCCTACCCGTGCTGACCCGGGCAGACTCCCCACATGCTGTGAAAGGAACTCTTCACCCCCCCAGCGGCGCTGTCCTTTTACAGCCGCTTCCCACTTTACAGCTGCTTCCCATCAGCTGCCAGCAATGAGGGATAGACTTGGCTATCCCTCAGTACAGCAACATCGTTCTTGAAGTTGCTGCACTGAGGGATAGCCACGTCTATCTTTCTGGGCTAACAACCTAACCTTCGGCCTCCAAGACGCAGGTACTTTCGTGCCTTATTTTTGGGTAAAAAATAGCGTCTTCATTGCCGGGAAATACAGTATGTCCTCTGGTTCTGGATTCCACTACCCTAAGCACGAGAATCTGTGTGTCTACCCGATCTATTTCTCTCCTTATTTTGTATAGCTCAATAACATCATGAACCAGAGTTTTGTACCAGAATTCTCTCCATACACCAATAGGGCCTCCTCCTGCACCCCTTTTCTATGTTCCTATGGCAGGCACGGGTTATTGATTGGGAACGATCAGCCATGATCACAATGAATGGCGGTGCTGGCTCGAATGGTCGAATGGCATCCTCCTGCATCTATTTTCTATGTTTCTATGGGAGTTTCCTTTAAGCTATTCCGTTTATACTTTTCACGTTTTTTAAAATAATTCTCTCAAATCTACTACAACCATGTTCAAAGAAGGAAAACATCAACATCTCCAGTCTATCCTTTTAACTGAAGTCGGTTATCCCTGGGTTCTTTTAGTATATCCCTAACTTCTCTTCAACCTTTATACAACTTTAATTGTGTTCCTAATGTGCGCATCACAGAAATTGACACAATACTCTAAATATTGCCAAACCAATGTTTTTGAATGTTCAACAGGACCTCTTTTGATCTACAAATGTTATTCGGCACTGAATGCTATAAATCTCAAATTGGTGCGAACTACTTCATTTTCGGAGGAAATATGAATGAGAGTGCGTGCAATGTAAATAAATATAACTTGATCTGACCGTAAGATGCAAGCTGGATGGTTAGTCTTGAAGCAATCCTGACAAACACCTGGAACAAAGCCGATTGGCCGTGCAATATCTACAGCCATTTTCCATTATGTGATGTACTGATCGGGCCATAAAATGTCCTTCTCCACATTTCCTTTAACTTCACTGTAATTCAGCCACTTTGATGTGACACATCAGTCAAATCCTGCACTGATGTCAAGGGTAGTCACTCCTACTACAGGAGTTCAGCACTCCTGCCCATGCATAGACCAAGCATAAAATGAGATTTCGAAAAGTGTACTTGCAACAAGCAACAACAGCCAGTTATTAGAGAATTGTCACGATAGCATTGTTGATGGCACTTCGGAGTATTATCCATCACAGGAAAAGGTTTTGAAGATCAAAATCTTAAACCCAGCAAAATACTAATTGTTTACTACAGAGCTGTGATTAGAGCCAGTGGAATGAGAGCGCTGAAGGGGTTGAAGGGTCAGTTACTGGAGGCTCCCGAGGGCACAGAAGCAGCACGATGACTGCAGGTGGTGAAAGGACGACGGGTTTGCAGGGTCAGGTTGGTGGAGAGAGCTGCTAAATGTCCTACATAGCCGGGGGATCGCGTAGAACAGGTGCCACTGTTGCCCCAGAGGCCAGAGTAGCATGCAGTGTGAAGCACTGTGAGGCAGTAGAGGACACCAACACCATTTCCAGGCCAGCCTGACCCCTACGCACACACCCAGTGCCGCAACTAGGAGAGTGGAGCCTTTAAAGCCAAGATAAAGCTCGAAATCTTTAAGAACTTTAGAAGGTACAAGATGGCGCCGGAAACGTGTTTTGCCTCAGAAGAAATCTACTATTTTTACACTACAATCTTTGCACTCATGTACTTATGTATAATTGTGCATAATATGATATTACTGAATTGTATCCAAAATGAGGAATGGCACTGCATCAATAAATTACCATTAAACTATTGAATCCTTGCAGTATAATATTCCACATTCCTTAGTAAACTGGTGTCAGAATATACTGAGAATCAGAATGTGATATTAAGATATTTATGTTATTGCATGTTATTAATTTGTTAGTAAAGATTGTGATTTTGTCAAATTATACAATCAGAAAGAAGAGGAATGAAACAGAGCTTTGACAGATGTAATTGAAAACAATATAAGCATAAAGACAGCACTGAACTCCACAAGAAGCTGCTGGATACAAATAAAAATACAATTGTCACCTGCCAGCTTGTTACCCATTTCAAACACAATTGGTACATACTGCATTTAAAGCAGGCAATTTGCTGCTGTGGTCCAGAGGTCTGACTTGATGCTGACCTTAGTGTAACACTGTATTCAGTTAGAAGATTGACAACTGAAAAGCTAAAGACAAGAATACTGCCACAATGCATCTATCTAAATGCATGACTGGTAACATAACGGTGATAGATTCAGATGCAGTTTATTGTCATAAACACCAAGGTGCAATGAAATTCCTTTTCACGTGAAGCTCAGAGTGAACAGCATACGTACTGTAATACAACAAGCACAAAATAGCAGAATGCTGCATGACTGTAGTACAATCAGAAGTAGTGCAAAAGAATGTGAAATGGAAAAAACTGCATGAGATAGTTAAGAATACAAGTACATGGCAGCATCTTAGTGTGTGTTCGTAAGAAACAATGACGTCTGATGACTGCGATGTGTTACAATGGAATCAGGACAGCTTTTTTTGTGCTCGTCAAATTCCAAAGTGACTTGTAAGTGTTTTTTAGTTTGCGAGCAAAATCGTGTTATAACGAATTAGGTCCGCTTAATGCCACTAGTCTTCTCCAATTCATCACTCGCATTATATCTAACTCATGTTATGGAAACACCCGCAATAGCACAACTGCCTGTACAACGAAATCAGGTTTATGCTCGTATAGGAAGGAACCACAGATGTAGCATTACACTGAAGATAGACACACAATGCTGGAGTAACTTGGGCAGCATCTCTGCAGAAAAGGAATGGATGACATATCGGGTCGAGACCCTTCTTCAGACTGATAGTCAGGGCAGGGGGAGACAAGATATGGCAGGGTAAGGTGTTGGCAGGATTTGAGCTGGGTTTAGCGCTGCTTCTCTGCGCTGGCTGCATGCACCGCTCCCGTCTGACTCCCAACGTCTCTGGCCACCCCCGGGCGTGGGGGGGGGGGCACTCGGGTGGGGACAGGGATGATCCAGTGGTGGTGCGGCAGCGATTGCAGTGCCGGAGACCCGGGATTGATCCTGGCCGCGGATGAGGTGCAGGTCTGTGTCCAGGGCTGCCGAGAGTTTTTTCGCTTAACCTGGGCATGCAAGTCAAGTTCCGCTCTGATCTTTGCCCCACGGACATCTTCCTCCTCCAATCACCGCGCTCTATCCTCAGTCCCACCCCTCTACTTCCACCTCTGACCGACACTTCCCTCCTCCAAACATCGCGCTGAATTATCATGGTCCCGCCCCCATTGCCTGCTGACCAACGTCTCTCTCGTCCAATCGGCGCCCTTGATCAGCAGTCCCACACCCACTATCTCGCGGAAAGCAGAGATTTCACCGAGTTTTAAAATCCGGATTACAAAAAATGGGGGGGATCATCCCCCACCTCTCAAAACATGTCTTTGACATGTCTTCCCTGCCCGCCCCTAAACATACAATATTCTCATGTGCAACTTAGATCCATTACTATTTATAACTTCAATAATTTGTACTACAACCATGTAAAGCATATCTCCAAATACTTCACAAAAGTACAATCAGACAAAATAATTGACACCACGCCAAAAAACTAAGGTTAGGCGACAAAGATTGGATTAAACGGCTTTAAACAGCATCCCAGAAGAAATCCAGAAGCCACCGTCAGTGATGCTGAGCGGCATTTCCCTAGATTCTCCAGAGTAATTTAAGACGACTGCAATGGACTGATAAGAACTTCAGATTACACAAAAACCATGCAAATGCTACAGTTCTTTTTTAATGAAGCTCAAACTTATTTCAATATCAGAATCTACAAAATGTGAAGATTCTCATTATCTGAATTATTCCATGATTTTAAAACTCTTTTCATAGTTAATGAGAATGATATCTTACTTCCAATCTTTGCTCTTACTAACTGATTTGAATATCTTTAAACGAAACAGGATTTTTTTTTCTCTTTATAAGAATTGGTCAATTTTACATTTTTCCAATGTGCTCATTGAAGGCAATATTGCCCCCAAACAAGAGATTTTTCTTGGTGAACTGATAACCAATCGCATCCAACAGAAAAGGAAAAGTACTTTCCAGAGACTTCACAATCTTTGTGAGAAACTTTGCTTGAGGGCAGCAACGAGCTTCATTCATCTCATGGCTAACAGAAAATCAGACCAAAGTATTGGATACAAAAGCAGTTTGATATTTAATCTAAAAAATGACAACAAAAAATATTGTAATTCCTCTGTGCTTCTCTAAACTAGCATCCTATATGGTCCTGGGTAGAAGAGTAGTGTTGAGCCAATCCATCAACTTTGTACTGCATTGCAAATGGTTTTAAAAATACCATTTACTTTTTGCTGTAATTTGAATAGCTATTCGTTTGTCACAAGTAGATGGTATATTAAAAAATCTGCATTTGAACTGCTCAAAAAGATATACAAAAAAGACAATTGAAAATTAAAATTCAACACCTGCAATATCTTAATATTTTATGATCAGTATGGTAGAACAAATTGAGATTTTCACATCATGAAAATACATGGCTACCAATTCTGAAATGTGCAGAATTTCTAATTAGCAATGAATAAGAATAGCCATACCTGGGGTTTCCTCGCAGTGCAGCATGATGGAGAGCATTGAAACCATTATTGTTGGTGATTGTTACATCTGCACCCGATTCAATCAGCACAGAGAGCATATCATCCCGTTTTTTGCTTATTGCATCATGAAGAGGTGTGTCACCTTCAGAATCCTGCAGAAATAATAATACATTATGAATGTCGCAAAGGACGAGGAAGGATACTTCAAAATGTTACTAATCTAGGCTATTGTGTCTTTCTTCATAAAAACAAATATATCAAAATGAATTTAAACAAAATGTTTGGTACCACATGTTTAAGAACAGTATTACCGAAAATCTACTGACCAAAATCACTTGAGTTTTAACAACAGTTTTACGAAATACAGCCAAATATATTAAATGAAATTTTGTTCGTAATATTCACCAAACCATTCAAAATGTTTTATGATGACCAAATTCAAAACAAATTGTCAACAAATCAGTGTGTTTCTCTGTAAGTATCATGAAAAATATTTGGTGTGATTAAAAACTAGGAAATAAACTGCCCACGTTGCCAAGAACATTAAATTTAAATTGAGATTGCTTGGTGAAAAATGTAAAAACTAAGAAAATTCTTAAAAAGTGTGTAAAGTGAATTAAATATACTTACAATTCATTACAATATAAAAAGATGGGAAAAATCTAAGCCCTGCATGAGGATTAAACAATGTTTATACAGAATTTAAAATTTTATTTCTCACCCTGTCGATACTATTACTCGCCACAATCATTGACATTTTATTTTAGCCACATTAAACCACATACGGTTTATTACCCTTTTGCAAAATGTTTTATTTCGGGGTTCAGCCATTGACACGAGTATATGGAGTATTCTTTAAAAGACTACCACTTGAATGTTGTCAGCTGCCATAAATAATGACATTTAGAGCTTTTGAAAAAAAACTTACTTAAAATGAATTTCTTTTTTTTGTAAATCACATTAGTTTTAGAATTAATGACCAACTGTTATCTCAACAATAAATGCCAAGAGGTGTGAACCTAAAATGGTACACAGCAAATCTTTTACACTTCCATTTGACCACTTAGGCAATACAATGCATTTCTTACCTGGAGGCTTGGGTGACATCCAAGATCTAGTAAAGTCTTGACAACTTGCAAATGACCTTTATTTACAGCAATGTGCAATGGAGTCTGTCTCCGTTTATTCCGAGCATTTAGATCAGCTCCTCCTCTGTGCAAAACATCAATAACTGCTCCTTCATCCCCAAATGATGCGTGGTGAACAGCTCGGTCCCCATCTTTATCCTTTAATAGTGTTAAAAAAATATATATATATATAGCAAAGAAGCTATTTACTGTATTGCAAACATTTTTTTAATAACATAATTTGGTAATACACCATTCTTCAATCACAGTACATTTTAATCATTTCTGAGTTATTTTTCAACACTTCCACCAGGAAACACCTAGTCATCTGCAAAACAGATTAACATTTAAAACAATTCTCAAGATTTTCCTGGATGGATACTTTCAATGGAAGTTAAATGAAAAACTAAAAACATGCACCGAGATCTCTGCAATACATCACAATCAATGCCTTCATTCACAGAAAGGAAAATGAATTAAGCCAAAAGTTTAGTACTCTTTTTGTATTTGTTCTATTTTCGAGGTTCAACCGATGACACAAGTATGTGAAGTATTGAATTAAACAAGAAAATTTGCAGAAAGCTCAAATGCATATGGAAATAATTGGGTAATTAACGATGCACATTATCATCTCCACAAGACAGACTATGGATCAAATCTGGCAAACATTACAGTGCCCTCCATAATGTTTAGGACAAAGACCCATCATTTATTTATTTGCCTCTGTACTCCACATTTGTGACTTGTAATAGTAAAAATCACATGTGATTAAAGTGCACATTGTCAGATTTTAATAAAGGCAATTTTTATACATTTTGGTTTCACCATGTAGAGATTACAGCAGCGTTCATACATCATCCCCACATTTCAGGGCACCATGTTTGGGACACATGGCATCACAGGTGTTTGTAATTGCTCAGGTATGTTTAATTGCCTCCTTAATTAAGGAATTAAACTCTTTAATTAAGGTAAGGCTTAGGTTTACCAAAATCAACTGTTTGGAACATCATTAAGAAGAAAGAGAGCACTGGTGAGCTTACTATTCGCAAAGGGACTGGCAGCCAAGGAAGACCTCCACAGCTGATGACAGAAGGATTCTCTCTATAATAAAGAAAAATCCCCAAACACCTGTCCGACAGATCAGAAACACTCTTCAGGAGTCGGGTGTGGATTTGTCAATGACCACTGTCCGCAGAAGACTTCATGAACAGAAATACAGAGGTTACACTGCAAGATTTTATTTATTTTCCCTTTCTCTCTCTATATAATCAAAATTATTATTTAATCATTATTCTTATTGATTAAAATCTATTCTTTTCTTTTTTCTATTTTCTAAAAAATAGGTTATAAGAATTATTCGTAATATCCGTATACTTATTGAAATAAGTTGGTTGTGTATTTGAAAAGTTGTTATACCGTTGTTATGATGGATTACTTCTAATAAAAATATTATTAAAAAAAAAAGAAATACAGAGGTTACACTGCAAGATGCAAACCACTGATTAGCTGGAAAAATAGGATGGCCAGGTTACAATTTGCCAAGAAGTACTTAAAAGAGCAACCACAATTCTGGAAAAAGGTCTTGTCAACAGATCAGACAAAGAATGACTTATTTCAGAGTGATGGCAAGAGCAAAGTATGGAGGAGAGAAGTAACTGCCCAAGATCCAAAGTATACTACCTCATCTGTGAAACACGGTAGAATGAATACGTTTATTGGCCAAGTATTCACATACAAGGAATTTGCCTTGGTGCTCCACCCACAAGTGACAACATAGTGACAGTTAAGAATGATATATAAAACATTAAACATTAATAATAAAACATTATTGTTTAAACATGTGAATTAAATAAAATATCAGAGCAAAAGGAGGCTACAGATTTTTGGTTATTGAGTAGAGCTACTACTCACGGAAAAAAGCTGTTTTTATGTCTGGCTGTGGCAGCTTTTGACAGTCCGGAATTGCCTTCCAGAGGGAAGCGATTCAAAGAGTTTGTGGCCAGGGTGAGAGGGGTCAGACTTGATCTTACCTGCTCGCTTCCTGGTCCTTGCTGAGTACAGTTCGTCAATGGAGGGAAGGTTACAGCCAATAAAAGGACTTGAAATTAACGGTTGCACGGATGCCAATGGCAACCTACAGTCCCAACGGGCAACCTGAAAGCCAGGCCATTTTGCCCGGCTTGGCAAGCACCCGGGACACCTCTCGTTTAATCCTGAGCGGGACCCTTCTCTATCCCTGTCACTCTCTATCTCCGCCCGCCATTTGCGTCCAGCTCTCGGGTCTCCGCTCGGCACGGCAGGCCGCCTTATACATACGCACTGCCACGGCCTGCACATCCTCCCCCTGCACATGCGCACAACCACGGCCAGCACATCATCGGCCGTGGTTGTGCGCATGTGCACTGCCACGGCAACTGGTCGGCGTCGGCCACTTTCTCCCTCCCTTTGCATTGTGGGAGATCTTGCCGCCATTGCTGTCCAGTCGCCGCCTCACCGCGACCGCTGAAAACCAATGCAGAATTACCCCCTGGAGCTGGAGTAACTCTTGCTTCTTGGTTTCTTGGTCCTCCAAAAATATTCCAAATGGAATTTAAACTGGAGTGGACCCACCACAACCAAACTCCAAACTCGAAAAAAATAACAGCCTATTGAATTTTATCTGTTTATTTATTGTGTATATATATGGTCTATGGTATATAGACACACTGAACGTTTATCTATATTATGTTTACATATTCTGTTGTGCTGCATCAAGCAAGAATTTCATTGTCCTTTCTGGGACACATGACAATAAAACTCTCTTGACTTGGACTTAAGCAAAAAAAAGGGTTCTTGGGGGGGAAAAAAGAGCTACCTTCAATTTAGTTGTGCCTGGTTGGGTACCTTTGGTAGGGTGAAAACTATTCCATTTTTTAATTGTGCGGGGGAATCCATTGAGCAGCCAGCATCTCTGGATAGAAGAAATTGGGTGACGTTTTGGGTAGAGACCCTTCTTTAGATTTAGAAACATAGAGATTTAGAAACATTCCCCCTTATCCTTTAGACTGTGACCCCTTGTTCTGGACTCCAACATCGGGAACAATCTTCCTGCATCTAGCTTGCCAACCCCTTAAGAATTTTGTAAGTTTCTATAAGATCCCCCCTCAATCTTCTAAATTCCAGTGAGTACAAGCCGAGTCTATCCAGTCTTTCTTCATATGAAAGTCCCGACATCCCAGGAATCAGTCTGGTGAACCTTCTCTGAACCCCCTCTATGGCAATTTCCTCTGGTTTTAGTGTTCTTAGTTTAATTTAAAGAAACAGCATGGAAACAGGCCCTTCGGCCCACCGAGTCCACACCGAACACAAGTTCTATCCCACACATTAGCGACATAAGTCAAGAGTGTTTTATTCTCTCACGTCCCAGTTAGAACAATGAAATCCTTACTTGCAGCAGCATAACAGAATATGTAAACATAGTACTCTGTAAACAATGTTATAAATGAGAAAACAAAACTCCATACAGACAGCACCCATATTCAGGATCAATTCCGGGTCTCTGGTAATTTTAGGCAGCAACTTTATGGCCAATGTACTGCCCCATAGTCTTGAACCGAATTAAAACATACAGTAGCTGTAAAGGGGGACATAGCGTCACTTAGAAATTTATGACTGAAAATGGATAGTTTCTTTTTTTTTAGTAACCAAAGATATTAACGTATAATTTTTGTGTGTTGGAAAATAAAATATAGTGGCACAGCTAGTGCACTTGCCGCCTCACACGCCAGAAATTTGTGTTCGATCCTGTTCTCCGGCACTGTCAGTGTTGAATTTGCACATTCTCCCTGCAAGCATGTGGGTTTTCTCCCACATCTCAAAGACGCATTGGCTTTGTAGGTTAACTTGTCTCTGTAAAATTGCCCCTAATGTGTAGGGAGTGGGTGAGGAAGGTGGGATAACAGAACTGGTGTGAGTGGGTAGACAAAAATGCTGGAGAAACTCAGCAGGTGAGGCAGCATCTATGGAGCAAAGGAAATAGGCGACGTTTTGGGTCGAGACCCTTCTTCAGACTGATGTGAGGGTGGGGGGGGGCGGGAAGAAGAAAGGAAGAGGCGGAGACAGTGGGCTGAGGGAGACCTGGGAAGTGGGTGAGAAAGCAGGAACTACCTGAAATTGGAGGAGAGAAATATGAGGTGCTGCTCCTCCAATTTACAGTGGTCTCACTCTGGCCATGGAGGAGGCCCAGGCTAGAAAAGTTGGATTCGGAATGGGAGGGGGAGTTGAAGCGCTGAGTCACCGGGAGATCAGGCTGGTTATTGCGAACTGAGCAGAGGTGTTGGGCGAAGCGATCGCCAAACCTACGCTTGGTCTCACCGATGTAGGACAGCTGACACCTAGAGCAGCGGATGCAATAGATGAGGTTGGAGGAGATGCAGGTGAACCTCTGCCGCAAGGGGGGAGGTAAAGCAACAAGTGTAGCATTTTCTGCAATTGCAAGGGAAAGTGCACAGAGAGGGGGTGGTGAGAAGGGACGAATTGACCAAGGAGTTATGGAGGGAGCGGTCTCTGCAGAAAGCTGACAGGGAAAGAGATGGGAAGATGTGGCCAGTGGTGGCATCCCGTTGGTAGACAAAGCTGGAGAAAATCAGCGGGTGAGGCAGCATTTATGGAGCGAAGGAATAGGCGACGTTTCGGGTCGAGACCCTTCCTCAGACTGATGTCAGGAGGGGTGGTGGGCAGGAAAAAGAAAGGAAGAGGCAGAGACAGTAGGCTGTGGGAGAGCTGGGAATGGGAGGGGAAGGAGGGAAAAAGCAGGGACTACCTGAAATTGGAGAAGCCAATGTTCATACCGCTGGGGTGTAAACTACCCAAGCAAAATATGAGGTGCTGTTCCTCCAATTTGCGGTGGGGCGCACTCTGGCCATGGAGGAGGCCCAGGACAGAAAGGTCGGATTCGGAATGGGAGGGGGCGTTGAAGTGCTGAGCCACCGGGAGATCAGGTTGGTTATTGCAAACTGAGTGGAGGTGTTGTGCGATGCGATCGCCAAGCCTGAGCTTGGTCTCACCGAGGTTGATCATGCACTGAATAATCCAACCAGATTTTTGTTTGGAAGTGGAAAGAGATAATAGAAATTGCATTCATTGCAACGTGTAAAAAGAGATGAGATACTGTATTGTAATTTTGATGATGTCATTGTGGTATATATCATGTACTGATTGGTGAATATGTTTAGTTTGTGACTTTGAAGCAGAAATAATATGTGAATGCTTCATTGACCACAATTCCATCTGGTAACTACGCACTTCGTCTGAGCACATTATCGCACGCGTCATGTAAGCCATCTTAAATGACCACCTAAACTGTCATTTGGCAACCTAAAAAGCTGCCGAGGTTGCCCGGCTGGCGACAGGGAAAAAAAGTTAATGAGAGCCCTGAATAACCTTCTCAGCTGATCGGACGATTCACTGCAGCCTCCAGGTGTCGTGCTTGGTGGCTGTGCCAAACCAGACCATGATGGAGAAGGTGAGGACAGACTCTACGATGGCTGTGTAGAATTGGACCATTATTGCCCGTGGAAGACTGTGCTTCCTCTGTTGTGCCTTTTTGACTGTGGAGTGGATGGTAACCCCCCACTTAAGGTCCTTGGAGATGATGGTTCCCAGGAACTTAAAAGACTCCACAGATGTGACAGTGGTGTTGTTGATGGTGAGTGGGGTGAGGGGAGGGGGAGCTCTATTAAAGACTACAATCAATTCCACTGTCTTAAGAGCAATGAGCTCCAAGTTGTTGCGATGGAACCAGGACGGCAGCTGTGACACTTCCTGTCTGTAGGTAGATTCCTCCCCATCCTGGATCAGTCCAATCAGGGTGGTGTCGTCCGCAAACTTGAGAAGCTTGACAAGAGTCAGTGGAGGTGCAGTCATTGGAGTAGAGAGAGTAGAGGAGGGGGAGAGTACGCAGCCTTGTGGTGCTCTTTTGTTGAGCGTTTGCGGGTCCGAGATGTTCTTTCCCATCCTCACATGCTGCTTGCTGTCTGTCAGGAAGTTGGTGATCCGCCGACGGAGGAAAGTGCAGGCCCAGGTTGATCGCATCATCCACGGATCTAGTGGCCCGATATGCAAACTGCAGAGGGTCCAGCAGGGGGTTTGTGATTTTTTCAGCTTGTCCAGCACAAGCCTTTCAAGGGTCTTCATGACTACAGTACAACAGGCGTATAGTCATTAAGACCAGTAATCCTTGCCTTTTTCGGTACAGGGATAATAGTGGAGACTTTGAAGCAGGCAGAGATAGTACAGGTTTGCAAGGACTGGTTGAAAATGTCCGTGAATACCGGTGCCAGTTGTTCGACACAGAGCTTGAGAGTAGAGGGGGAAACATTGTCCGGTGCTGGAGATTTCCGGCCTTTCTGTCTTCTGAAAAGCCTTTCGACCTCCTCTATTTTTATTGTTGGTGATGGAGAAGTGATGTTGTGCAGCAAAGAGGGTGTGGGTAATTGGGTGTGAAGTGGTGATTGGAGAAGGGTGGGTGGGAAAGGGTCCAGTCTTTTTAAGTATGTACGAGAAGGAGTGGGTGTTGAAGGGCCCAGACTTTGCAGACTGAGGTCAGGCTGTGAGTGGGTGTGAAGTATTGGTTGGGGTGGGAAAGGGTCTAGTCTTTTCAGACTGGAGTCTTGCTTTAAGTGGGTGTGAAGTGGTAAATGGGGAGGAGTAGGTGCAGAAGGGTCCATTCTTTGCAGGCTGCGGTCTGGCTGTGTTTGTTGGGGAGGGGGAGAGGGGGTACCAGGGTTACGTTTCTGCTTGTCAAACCTGCAGTAGAACTCATTCAGGTCGTTGGTCAGCTGACGATTCTACAAAGAGAAGGTGGCTTTCTTCTTATAGCTGGTGATTTCTTGCAAGCCCTTCCAAACTGAAGAGTCACTAGCTGAGAATATGTTCCTCAACTTCTCAGAGTACCTTTCCTTGGCAGCTCCGATTCCTCTTCTCAGCTTGTACTTGGCCTGCCTGTAGGGGTCTGCATCCTTGCTCCTGTAGGCTTCCTCTTTAGACTGTCGGAGGTGTCTGAGTTCTACAGTAAACCAGGGCTTGTTGTTGTTGAACCAGGTCCGGGTCCTAGTTGGAATGCAACTGTCCTCACAAAAGCTTTCATATGATGATACAGTGTCTGTATACTCATTGAGGCTTGTGGTTGCTTCCCTGAACACATTCCAATCCGTGCAGTCAAAGCAGGATTGTAGGTTCTCAATGCCTTCTTCGTTGTCCACCTTTTCGTTGTTCTGACCACAGGCTTAGCAGATTTTAGTTTCTGCCTGTAGGTCGGAATAAAGTGAACTAGACAATGATCAGAGAGACCCTGACCCACCCGGGGAACAGAGCGATATGCGTTCCTGATAGACGTGTAAAAGTGGTCAAGTGTTCTCTCCCCTCTGGTGGGGCAGGTAACATGAAGTGTGTGCTTTGGAAGGTCACGGCTGTGGTTAGCTTTGTTAAAGTCCCCCAAAACAATGACCATGGAGTCCGGGAAGTCACCCTCTACCCTCATTACCTGGTCAGCGAGTTGTGTTTGCGCCTCACATATGCAGGCATGGGGGGGGGGGGGGAGAATGTAAACTCCAGCGAGAGATAAAGGAGTTAGATTCCCTCGGAGAGTAGAAGGGTTTGCAGTTTATAAAGAGGGATTCTAGGTTGGGAGAGCAGAAATTTGACAGTGCCGTGATGTCACCAGTCCTGGTTGGTATAGAAGCATATTCCACCGCCTCTTGATTATCCCGCTGCCTCCACTTCACGGTCCGCTCTGTGAAGTTGGAAGCCAGCCAGTTGCAGCACGCTGTCCAGGATCGACTCACACAGCCAGGTCTCGGTGAAGCACAGGGCAGCGGCTCGAGAGAAGTCCTTGTTTGTCCGGCGCAGGAGTTGCAGTTCATACACCTCGTTATTGAGAGAACGTACGTCTGCCAGGAATATGCTCGGGAGTAGTGTGCGTGATCCTCATCGCCGGAGTCAGGTGAGTGCTCCAGAGCACTTCCCAGGGGTCCTCCTCTGTCTCAAGACCTTGAACGCAGCCACAGCCCCGCCGACGAGTATGTCCAAATAATCCAGCGAGTGAGAGAAATCCGGAACGATGTTTGGAGGTAGTGTATGTCCGATGTTTATGAGTACCTCTCTCGTGAAAGTAATCTTTGTTGAGTTTTCAGACGACACAAATGAACAAACACATACAACAGCAAGGAGCAGTACACCGTGGCCGCCATCGTCGTTGCCTGCAGCAGCTACACTGTAAGCAGCTACACTGCAAGGTCACGTATCTTCATTGATGATACAACTGCTGATGGTAGTAGCATAATTAATTCTGAAGTGTATAAACACATCCTATCTGTACAAGTTCAAAATTAATTAGCCATCAGTTCATTCTACAACAAGACAATGATCCCAAGCACACTGCAAAAGCAACAAAGAAGCTTGTCAAAGCTAAAAAATGGCCGATTCTTGAGTGGCCAAGTCAATTACCCGATCTGAACCCAATTGACCATGCCTTTTATATGCTGAAGAGAAAACTGAAGGGGACTAGCCTCCAAAACAAGCATAAGCTAAAGATGGCTGCAATACAGGCCTGATAGAGCATCACCAGAGAAGAGACCCAGCAAGTGGTGATGTCTATGAATCACAGACTTCAAGCAGTCATTGCATGCAAAGGATATGCAACAAAATACTAAACATGATTATTTTCATTTACATGACATTGCTGTGTCCCAAACATTATGTTGCCTGAAATGGGGGGACTATGTATAAACACTGCTGTAATTTCTACACGGTGAAACCAAAATGTATAAAAATGGCCTTTATTAAAATCTGACAATGTGCAATTTAACCACGTGATTTTTTCAAATCTCAAATTGTGGATTACAGAGGAAAATAAATAAATGATGGGTCTTTGTCCCAAACATTATGGAGGGCACTGCAAAAGGAAGAATTTGGGTAATGCATTAGAGAAATGTCTGAATCCAATCAGCCATATGAAAATAGAACCAATCCAGAAACCTGTTAGCTTTATCGATTAAACAGATAAATTAAACTAAAAAAGTAAAAATATTCAATAGATTTAACCAATCACAGAAGAAAATGATTTGGGAATAAAGTTAACAGTGGAACAACAGATGAAGAAAGACAATAGACCAGGTTGGACCAGTCCAAAAAGAAAAGAGATTTTGTTATTTTAAATAGGATTATGAATAAAATCTCACAAGAATAGAGTCATCATCTTGAATGCGTTTTCTGGACATGAAGATATATTACCATCTTGGGCAGGTGGGCCATAGACAAAGCCTTGGGGTTCAGATTATTCATTACTCTATTTACAACAAACTGCAGCGTCAGCAGAGGGTGACGAAATTATAATAACTAAGACAGGATTAACAAAACTCCCAAAGTTTTTTATACCGAGAGGATACAACTAGAGGATAATGAGGGAGAAGGATAAAGGAGAGAATTTGTGTTTGGAGTCTGGAGATGTAGGTGAAGTACTAAACAAATACTTTGCATCTGTAGTCACCAAGGTGTAGGACAGCGAGATCAATGTGAACAAAATTAATATGCAAGGACAGTTTGAGATTACGGAGGGGGTGGTTTTTGGACTATTGAAAACATTAAGGTGGATAAATCCCCCAGGACCTGATGGGATATACCGGATATACAATTAATAGAATGACCCTTAACAGCATTTATGTGGAGGGAGATCTTGGGGTCTTAGTCCATAACTCCCTGAAAGTGGCAACACTGGTAGATAGAGTGGTAAAGGCAGCATAAGGCATGTTTTCTTTCATAGGTCAGGATTTTATAGGAATCAGGAAAGTTATGATGCAGTTTTATTAAATGGTGAAGCTGCAAATGGAGAAATGAGTCCACTTCTGGTTGCCCCATGTGGAGGCTTTGGAAAGAATATAGGTGAGGTTTACCAGAATTATGCCACATTAGGGGGTACCCGCTTCACGGAGAGGTTGGTCAAACTTGAATTGTATTCTCTGGAACATGGGAGGTTGCAGGAAGACCCGATAAAAGTATGAGAAATCATGAGAGACATTGATAGGGTAGACAGTCAGAATCGTTTAGCAAGATGGAAAAATCAAATACTAGAGGGCATGGCTTTAAGTTGAGAAGGGCAATGTTTAAAGGGGATGTGCTGGGTAAGAGTTTATACAAAGCGGGAGGGGAGGTGGTGGTTGATGCAGAAACATTAGTGAGATTTACAAGACTTTTGGATAGGCACATGCATTTGCAGGGAATGTATTAAAGGTAGACACAAAATGCTGGAGTAACTCAGCAGGACAGACAGCATCTCTGGAGAGAAGGTGACGTTTTGGGTCGAGACCCTTCTTCAAACGTCACCCATCCCTTCTCTCCAGAGATGCTGCCTGTCCCACTGTTACTCAAACATTTTGTGTCTACCTTGGATTTAAATCAGCATCTGCAGTTCTTTCCTGCACAGGGAATGTAGTACATGGGTTAAGTGATGGTCGAGGCATCACATTCGGCACAGACATTTTGGGTCAAAGGACCTGTTCTGTGCTGTGCTATTCTAACATAATTT
Organism: Okamejei kenojei; assembly: GCA_035221665.1. Classification (NCBI taxonomy): domain Eukaryota; kingdom Metazoa; phylum Chordata; class Chondrichthyes; order Rajiformes; family Rajidae; genus Okamejei; species Okamejei kenojei. The sequence continues at coordinate 19,690,835 of CM069134.1, forward strand.
GCATTTTAACAACAAGGGTGGAAAAATAGCTGTGGGCCAGGGGCTACAAGGTGAACCACACCAACTGGACGGTTCTGGAGTGCTGGAGTAACTCAGCAGACTGAATTAGTCTGAAGAAGGGTCCCGATACATATCATCACCTATCCATGTTGTCCAGAGATGTTGCTTGATCCACTGAGTTATTCCAGCACCTTGTGTCATTGTGTATTAAGCACCATCTGTATTTATTTGTTTCTACCTAGTTTTAAGGCGATTCTGACGCGCAAAATCTCACTTATACAAAGGTTTACGGATCAAAACCCTTACATATGTTGGAGAGCGTCTGTACATTCCCAAAGTGCAACACCTCACATTTGTCTATAAACTCGATCTGCCTCTTCTCCATCCAAATCTGCAACTGATCTATGTTTTCTCTGATAGCCTTTTTCATTGTCCACAACTCCAGCAATTTTTGTGTCATCTACAAATTTATTATCCAATCCATCCACATTTTCATCCAAAAACATTTATAGATATATCACAAACAACAGAGATCCCCTCACTGATACCTGCAGAGCACCACTGGTGACTGATCTCCAAGCCACAATGACACCCTTTCAGCTTCATGCTATTTTTCTGTGCAATCCCCAGTCTCTTGATTCCCATGCTCAAGCATGTTATTACAGTATTTTGTAATTATATCCTTCATGGTCGATTCCAGCATTTTCCCCACTATTGATGTTAAGTTAACAGTTCAGCAATTCCTGGATCATTTTGCATTTCAATGCTGTTTAGGGTCTTGCCATTAACTGCATAAATCCTCCTTACAATCAACCTCCCAAAGTGCCACACATGGCACTTGCTCAGGTTAAACTCCCTATCTGCCATTTCTCTGCCCATTTCTGTATCAATATCCCGTTGCATCTTCTGACAGTATTCCTCAGTCTGCAATTTCTCTCATTTTGGTGTAACCAGCGAACTTATTCACCAACCTATCTACTGGAGAGACAGTTGACGGCACGGAAAGATGGCACCCGGGACAGGCTGGGTTAGCATCCTAGTCTGTGTCTTTCGTGACACCCAACAATCACCACAGAAAGGCCTAATGAAAAATACCCCGGGGGGGGAAAGAGGATGAGATCTCCAATAGGTCGGACCAAAGGTTATTGACCCACGCAAACGACCCGACTACGAGTATAAGAAGCATTTGTGGAAAGCTGTGTAAGAACCACCGTGGCCTAAAAATCCATCAGGCAAAAATGAAATGCTCAGAGAAGGAGAAAGAGGTGCAGCGCACAGGCCTTGAACCTGGTGAGACGCAGGAGGAGTCCGGCCAGGACTCACCCCATAGAGCCCAGTCCGTCCATGCACTAGAGTCTCCCAACCCCTGCAGAGTAGTTCCACAGCAACGGATTGAGTGGCCCCCAGCCAGCAACCGGAATGAATGGCTGCAGTTTGGCAAAGACGTGACCAACATCATTCAAGCCACAGCCAGATGTAGATCGCCAACTCCAAACAATGACTGCCATCATAGTCAGTTATGCCTCGGAAAGATTTGGCCATCGCGAGAAAGGCATCACAAAGCCCACCATCTACACCATGAACCGCAGGGCCACCTAAATACATCAACTGCGGCTCGAGCTTCGAACCCTCAAAAACCAGTACAAGACATCTACCGAAGAGAAGCAAGCCATGGCCGACCTATGAAGCATGCTGAGGAAAAAGCTTATGACCCTCCGCAGAGCAGAGTGGCACAGGAGAAGAGGAAGAGAGAGATAGGAAGCGAGCTGCGTTCATTTCCAATCCCGTTGGCTTTACCAAGCGATTACTTGGGGACAAGCGCAGTGGCCGCCTCATGTGCTCAACAGATGAAGTAAATTGTTTCCTCCACACACCCTGAGCGATCCAATGAGGGAACCCAACAAAGCTCTCATCAGCCCAGCCCCCCCAACAGAGTTCAATCTGAGGGAGCCGAGTCGAAAGGAGGTTGAGGAGATCATCAAGGCGACACGCTCAGCCTCTGCTCCAGGCCCTAGTGGCGTACCATACATAGTGTATAAAGCGCTGCCCAGAGCTCCTTCGACACATATGGAAGATCTTGAAGGTGGTATGGCGAAGGGGGAGAGTTGCTGACCAGTGGAGGTGTGCCGAGGGAGTTTGGATCCCGAAAGAGGAAAACTCAAAGAACATCAATCAGTTTTGGTCAATCTCGCTGCTGAGCGTCGAAGGGAAGGTGTTTTTCAGCATTGTCTCCCAAAGATTAACTGAATTTTTCCTCAAAAACAGCTACATCGACCCCTCAGTGCTGAAGGGTGGGATTCCGGGAGTTCCCAGCTGCTTGGAGCACATTGGAGTAGTCACGCAGCTCCTTAGAGAAGCCCATGAAAACAGGCGACCTAGTTGTTCTGTGGTTGGACCTCGCCGATGCCTATGGGTCCATACCGCACAAACTGGTTGAGCTTGCACTACACCGACACCATGTTCCCAGCAAGATCAAGGACCTTATCCTGGATTATTACCATAATTTCAGGCTGAGGGTGACTTCTGGGTCAGAAACATCAGACGGGCATCGGCTTGGAAAAGGAATAATAGCGGACTGCACCATTTCTGTTATTCTTTTTGCTCTTGCCATGAACATGGTGGCCAAGTCAGCCGAGGTGGAATGCTGAGGCCCCCTAACCAAGTCTGGTGTGCGACAGCCCCCAATTAGAGCTTTTATGGACGACCTTACCATCACCACAACATCGGTCCCAGGAAGTAGGTGGATCCTACAAGGTCTTGAGAAGCTTATCACCTGGGCAAGGATGAGTTTCAAGCCAACAAAGTCAAGGTCCATGGTGCTGAAGGGGAAGGTGACTGACAGATTCCACTTCTTACTATCCCGAACTGCCATTCCCTCCATCACTGGGCAATCTGTCAAGAGTTTGAGGAAGCATATTGACGCAACTCTGAAAGACTCTGCCGCCATTCAAAAGTCCATCAAAGACCTTGAAGCCTGGCTCACCAAAGTCGCCAAGTCAGGTCTGCCAGGCAAATTCAAGGCCTGGATCTATCACCATTCCATCCTGCCCCGAGTCCTGTGGCCTCTGCTGGTTTATGCTGTTCCATTGACCACAGTTGAGTCCCTCGAAAGGAAGATCAGTGGCTTTCTCTGCAGGTGGCTTGGCCTTCCCCGCAGCCTCAACAGTGCAGCACTGTATGGGACCAGTAACATCTTGCAGCTCCCATTCAGTGGCCTCACAGAAGAGTTTATGGTGGCGCGAACAAGAGAAGCTCTGCAGTACAGGGACTCCAGGGACCAGGGTGTCATCGGCTGGCATCGAGGTGAGAACAGGGAGGAAATGGAGGGCGGAGAAAACAGTGGAGGTGGCAGAGTCACGCCCAAGGCAAAAAGCATTGGTGGGAGTCATGGCAACTGGCAGAGCGGGTTTGGGATACTTCCCTCAGACACTGGTTGGCAAGGCCCAGGGCAAGGAGAGACACCATCTAATCCAGGAAGAGGTCCAAGCAGGTGTGGAGGAAGATCGTGTGAGGAGGGCGGTGGGGCTCAGGCAGCAGGGAGCGTGGACAAGGTGGGAGAGCATACTGCAGCGCAGGATTACCTGGTCAAACATCATGCAGGCAGACTTCCAGCGCGTCCGGTTCCTTGTCCAAGCTGTCTACAATGCCCTACCAAGCCCAGTAAACCTCCACGTCTGGGCAAGATCGAGACGCCTTTCTACCCACTTTGCTCTGGAAGAGGATCATTAGAACATCTCCTCATCAGCTGCCCAAAGTCCCTTGGGGAAGGTCGCTATCGGTGGCGCCATGACCAGCTGCTCAAGGTGGCTGCTGAGAGCATAGCCACTGCCATCGGTAACAGCAGACGCCATCATGCCCCAAAGAAATCAATCACTTTTGTCAAGGCTGGAGAGAAGCCCCGACCACAACCAAAAAAAAACAAGGACGGGCCTCCTCTACACAGCCACTGACTGGCAGCTGCACGTCGATCTGGGCAAACAGCCGGAATTTCCACAGCACATCACAGCAACATCACTCCGGCCAGACATGATCATCACCTCCGAAGTGACAAAACAGCTGATCATTCTGGAGCTGACAGTTCCCCGAGAAGAGCGTATTGAAGAGGCTAACGAGGGGAAATGCGCAAAGTACCAGAAACTGGTGGAGATGTGCCAGGACAGGCTGTAAGACATCCTATGAGCCCATAGAGGTGGGCCTTAGAGGCTTTGCAGGATGCTCACTCTGCAAAGTCCTCAACCAGTTGGGCATTACGGGGCTGGCAAAGAAGAGGGCCATTCAATCCGCAAGCGAAGCCGCAGAGAAAGCCACTAGGTGGCTTTGGATTAATAGGGCTGATCCGTGGGCGGTTGCTGCTGGGACAAAAGCCGGGGCTTGATCAACCCCGGCTGGGTCGCCAGGGCGAGGGTGTCTGATGTTGTGAGACCCGAAACACCCGATGACCCCAGGTCACATCACTGAGGATGCATCCCAGCGCGTCTAGAAGATCTATCTTTCACACAAATATATATTATTGAAGATTTTAAAGAACAATCAAAATGATGTCTTATATTTTACTTTTGTTTTATTTTTCTCATTCCATCTTTCGTCCACCATCACCACCCTCCGATATTACCCAACCATAATTTCAGAGCATATTTTATAATTAAAAATTACATTTAAACCAATAATTATTGAAGGCTTCTTTAATTTGAATTTTTTGAGCGGGCATGTTGTTATCTGTCCTGTTCACACAGATCCCCTGCAGAGATCAATGTGCTGCATTTAATGCCAAATGACAATAAGCTACCCTTGGAAGCCCATAGTCTGTGGTCAAATTGCTGCGCCGAGGCGATCGAGGCTCCCGATGTTGAAGCCCTCGTTGGGCGATGGAAGAGCCCGCGGCCGGTTTTAAGCCGCGCCGGGCGATGAAAAGCTCTGCGAACGGGCAGATTCAAGCTCCACGATTCGGGGCGGACGAAGCTACTGTTGCTGGAGTTCGGAGTCAGTCACCAACCAGGTCAGCTCCCGATGTTATAGTCCACAGGGCCCACGACCGAAACCTCGTGTGTGTGTGCGCGCGGCCACCAAGTGAGAGAGTGAGTGAGTGAGTGAGTGTCATGTTTTGATAGCTATTTCCGTGCGTGCCTCTGGTAGTTTGTTCCATATATACCCACCACTGTGATACTGTGTGATAAAGTTGCTCCTCTGATTCCTATAAGATCTTTTCTCTTTCATCTTAAAACTATACCTCTGGTTCTTGATTCCCCTAATCTGAGAAAATGACTCTGTACATGCACCCCATCTATTCCCCTCATGGTTTTATACAACTTGGATCATGCTTAGCCTCCCGCACTTCATGGAATAATGTCTGAGAACGCACAAGCTTTCCCAATAGCTCTGCCTCTCGAGTCCGAGCAACATCCTCGTAAATCTTTCCAGCTTAATAGAATTTTCCTACAGCAGTATCCCAACTTCATTACTCCATTCCATGACTGATGTGTGGGAAATTAGTGTGCCAAAAGGGTTCTTCAGCACCCTTTGTACCTGCAACACCACTTTCAGGGATCTAGGTACATGCACTTGAATCTTCTGCTCTGCACCATTTCCCAAGGCCCCACTATTCATTATGAAGGTCCTGTCCTGGTTTGATTTCCCAAAGTGCAACATCTCTCAGTTATCTGAATTGAACTCCATGAACTATTCCTTAGCCTGGACGATCAAGGTCGCGTTGTAATTCTTGATAGCCATCTCCACCGTTTACTATACCAATGATTTTACTGCCATCTGTCAGTTTACCACTAATGCCTTGTACATTCTCAACCAAATGGTTGATATCAATGGCAAACAGCAGTGGGCCTTGCATAGATCCCTGAGGCATACCACTAGTCACAGGCCTCCTGTCTGAAAAAGAACATTCCACCACTATTAAATCTTCTCCCATTCACCTTAAACCTATATCATCTGGTGCTTGATTCTACTCTGCATAAAAGACTTCATGCATTCACCCTAACTGTTAACCTAATGATTTAATACACTTCTGCAAGATCACTCCTCAGCCTCCTGCGTTTCAAGAAATAAAGTCCTAGCCTGCCCAACCTCTCCCTATAGTTCTGGCCCTCAATTCCTGCAAACATCCACATAAATCTTGCCTGCATTCTTGCCAGCTTAACATCATCCTTCCTATAAAAGGGTAATCAGAACTGACACAATACACCAAATGCAGCCTCACTAACATGTTGAACAACTGTAACAATAGCACCTATACTCACTACTCTGACTGATGAAGGCCAATGTACTGAAGGTCTTATTGATCACCCTACCGACCTGTGACACTATTTTCAGGAACTATGTGCCTGTACTCCCGGATCCCTCTGTTCTACACCACTCCTCCAGGGCCCTCCTAGAGGCTCGCCCCGATCTCATTTGTGCAGCTTTCTCCCCACCACATATTCATACTAAAAAGAGTCCCAACCCAAAACATTGTCTATCCATTCCTTCCGCAGACATTACCTGACCTGCTGAGTTCTCCTGCCATGATTTGCTCAAGATTCCAGCATCTGCAATTTCTTGTGTCTCCATTGTTTGTTTGGGCTTATGTCAGAATTTTTCAAGCAAGGAACCAATATCCTGTACCACCAGTACCCATCCACCACACAGCAGTTAAATTCTGGAACTAACTTTCTGGTCCTTGCTGGAATACAATGAACACTTTTATATACGAGAATATTTATATCATACAAATAAACTTACCTCAACTTCCAAGTCAACACTGTGTTTGAGGAGAAGCTTCAGGACATCCACATGTCCATTCTGGCTAGCTGCCTGCATTGCAGTGTGTCCTGCACACTGACCATTCACCTTCAAGAATTAGAAAATAAAACAATAATTATCCATCATTCAAGTCAATAAACACTGTTCCATTGATATTCTAAACACTTTTACCGTGGCAAAGTTTTCAACACAAATCACACTGAGAAATATACCGTTCTAAAAGGAGCAGCTGAACTAACTGTTGAAAACTTGAAATTGAGAACTCTATTCCTTGTCAAATTATTTCTGGATAATGCAAAATTGGTATTTTATAAAATATTCAGAACAGGAATGTTAACATGGTCAATATACTCATTCTGTGCCAGCAATGTCCTTCATACAGTCATTAGTTTTATTACAAGTTAAATCTTTGTAAGCTTGACAATATGAAACTTGCCAATCAAAGAACTGCATTTTATCAACTACAGTCACCAGTGGGTCATGGTCAAATGCCTCACTCAGAAACATGTCCATGCAACAATCCAAGATTACATCACAGAACTGTAATTGCTGTAATTAATAACCTAGAGGCAAGGAATACAAATCTGAAAATGTACAAAAGCAGAGCAGTTCGGAATACTGACTTGTCAGTACATAATATGTATATTTTTTCCATTTTAATTTCAACAAAAATGCGCTGGTATGCTGGCAGGAATACATGTACGGCAAACACTCACATCAACATCTGGCCGTGCCATTATTTCTTCCACTTTTGCAACATCACCATTGGCTGCAGCTTTAACAAGTTCTTCATTGATGTCTCCCGATTCTTGTGTTTCAAATAGTTTTTTCAACAGTTGCGACAAACGCTCTGATGAAACAAAATATTGTGAATAAAATAATGAATCACAGTATTAAACCAATCTAATCAAACTTGTCAATTTCACTTAACTTCAAAGTCAAAAGAGTTTATTGTCATGTGTCCCTGACAGGACAATGAAATTCTTTCTTTGCATAGCACAACAGAACATAGTAGGCACTGACTACAATTATATACTTAAATACACACATTAATTAATAAATTTAAAAAGTGCAAATAACAGATGGAGGGGTATTAATGTTCAGAGTTTTGTCCGAGCCAGGTTTAATAGCCTGATGGCGGTGGGGAAGTAGCTATTCCTGAACCGGGTCGTTGCAGTTCTCAGGCTCCTGCACCTTCTACCTGAAGGTAGCAGGGAGATGAGTGTGTGGCCAGGGTGGTGTGGGCCTTTGATGATGCTGCCAGCCTTTTTGAGGCAGCGACTGTGGTAGATCCCCTCGATGGAAGGAAGGTCAGAGCCGATGATGGACGGGGCAGTGTTTACTACTTTTTGTAGTCTTTTCCTCTCCAGGGCACTCAAGTTGCCGAACCAAGCCACGATGCAACCGGTCAGCAAGCTCTCTACTGTGCACCTGTAGAAGTTAGACAGAGTCCTCCTTGACAGACCGACTCTCCGTATTCTTCTCAGGAAGTAGAGGCGCTGATGAGCTTTCTTAATAATTGCATCCGTGTTCTTGGACCAGGAAAGATCTTCACAGATGTGCACGCCCAGGAATTTGAAGCTTTTGACCCTTTCAACCATCGACCCGTTGATACAAACAGGACTGTGGGTCCCCATCCTACTCCTTCCAAAGTCCACAATCAGTTCCTTGGTTTTGCTGGTGTTGAGGGCCAGGTTATTGTGCTGGCACCATATGGACACTTTCACTTTCTCTTGATATAGTTCAAGAGTTGAAAAATCAGCAGCTTGGATGAGGATGGCTTGCAACAGATAAAGGAAAAATGTTGTTCAAGGGCCAAGACTGGTAATAAATTGTGAGGTGTTATCAGTCAAATACAGAATAGAGACTAAATGAGAACATCCATCACACTGGAGTCAGCAATTAAAGACAGTAAACCAGTGTAGGTTGGGAAACAGACAACAATGGAATTGAAAGTAATGTGATCTTCCAGTTCTCCACCTGTAGATATGTAGACAATGACACATCAAGTACCCACCGAGGTACTTCAAGCCTTCTGCTTCCATTGCCCAGTCAGGCAGGAAGCTCATCTGTCGAGGTTTCTCGAACTTAAATACAAACTCCACTTAAATCTCAACTCAGCCTCATCTATTCCAAAAGATTAAAGGGATCTCAAACCCAAACAACCTTTCTTGTAACAAAATTTCTAAGCCAGGAGCATCCCAATAACTCGTGATCTCCTCCACTAACCACCCCTCCCCCAATCTCCCTGGACCCCCCCGGTCCAATCCCTCCCGGCCCATGTCAAAAATACCTCACACGCTCTTCGTCTCTTTATTGACTTCCATTTTCCTGACCCTCGTTCCCTTATCTTTACTATGGGCGCAAATTGGAGGTTCAGCAAGGACCTCATATTTCGCTTGGGCAGCTTACAACCCAGCAGTACGAATTTTGATTTCTCTAACTTCAAGTAATCCTTGCATCCCCTCTCTCTCCACCTCTCGCTCACCCTAGTTGTTGTACTAGTTTCACTGTCGTCCTTTTGAGATTCATCGTCTATATAGCTGTCTATATAATTGTCGTTGTCACCTAGCCCACAATGGGCTGTTTCCTTGATAATTATAACTTTTTTTGCATATCCTTCATTCATTTGTTCTACAGTCCTCTCTCCCTCCATTTTTTTTTCAAACATACAAGATCCTAAGAGGCCTTGACAGGGTAGATATTGAAATATTTTCAGATATTTTCACTGGGAAAGTCACAAGGAACATATTAATAAAATCAGAGCCAGTCCCTTAAAACTGAGGTGTATAGAAATGTCTTGTCTCAGAGAGAAGCGAATCTTTGAAATTCTCAGCACCGAGGATGAAGACCAGATCATTAGATAAATTGAAGCCAGAGATAAATAAATGTTGTAAAATCAGGGAGTTGACAGTATGGGAACTGGCACAGAAGACGTGTTGAGGACAGACAGATGAGCCATGATACCACTGAAATGTAGACTTGAGGGACAAGGAGGTCTACTCTTTCTACTACTTTCTTGTGCTGTATGTGTTCTAAATTATGTGGATGATCATAATCCTATATTAAACTTTAAGTAATCCTATATTAAACTTTAACTAATTATTTTGCAGACCTAACATGATGGAATAGTTTTAGATTCCATGTACCCAAAATGTAATTGATATGAAATAAAAAAAAATTACTCATATCAAGCTTCATTTTTATGTTAGACCCTCTTTTCACTTCCTTAAAATAATTCAGTCATAACTCCTGTTCTTCCTTAACAGATCCACTTGACTTCCCTTTAAACAGAAAATGCTGGAATCAATCAGAACATGGAGTCTTTGGCATGAAACTATCTCAATTTATTTTTCCACAGATGATGCCTAATCTGCAAGCTTCAACCATCTTAGATCCACTCCAAAATAATACTCACCTTAAAACCATACCTCGACATGGTTCCTCCTTCATCTCCTTTGCTCCAAGAAAAAGAAATCCAACCTATCCCGTCTCTCCTTAAAACGTAACTATTCCATCAGAGGAAACATCTGGCGAATCTCCTCTGCACCCTCCCCACACAATCACATCCTTCCTATGGCGTGGTCACAAAAACGGCACACAGTATTTAAGCTGCGGCCTAAACATGCTGCATAAAGCTGCAGCAAGACTTTCATGCAGTTCCCACACTATGCTCCACAATTGACTTTGATTACTTGTGAAGTATGCTAAATTGAGGTATCAACTTGTAATCTTGGCTGAAAGGGAGTGAACAAAATGCAAAAATGTAACAGGGAACAAGAGATAAAAATTAATACCATTTGTTCTGAAGCTTATACATACCACCAGAAGCATTGCTCACAGCTGATCCAGCCGATGCTACTTTAGTAACAGCAGCAGGGTTGTACGTCCAAGATGTTCCGCATACTTCTACTTTCAGATCACTGTCAGAGTAAATCTGCTGCACACGCCCAACTTTCCCCAAAGTCTGCATTAAAAAAAAAAAACGTAACATGTCCTACAATTGCTGGGACCGTCAAAGATGGATCAATGACGCGTTACAAAAACCAAGAACCTGAGACAGTGGAATGTGATTAAATTTCCGATGTTTGACAAAATATTGGATAAAGTATGCTGTATCATTCCAAACATGACCCCCAACTGGAAGTCATGGATGAACCATTGCATGACCTGTATGGAATCATCTGCCAAGAAAGCACGCAAAACAATATTTTTCACTCTTTCTCAGTACATATAATAATAATATACCCACACCAGTACGAAAACAATGCAATAAAAACAGAAAAAGTTTGGAATACTCAGCAGGTTAGCCAGCAACTGTGGAGACTCAAAAGGTAAAAGATCACCCTCAACAACTTCATTTTTAATTTCTTCCCGCTTTCCACAGATTAAATGATGGAAACTCATCACTCCTGTCTCTTTGTTGGCTGCATGGAACGGTTCTTGTTTAAAACCTACTCTGACACCCCTTCCCTCCCGACTCTTCCTTCGCTAAACTGGCGACTGCATTGATGCTGTGTCTTGCAGTCACGTGAAACTCACAACATTTACGACCTTTATCACCAGCTTCCACACTATTCTCAAGTTCACTTCAAATACCTCTGACACTTCTCTCCCTTTTCCAACTCGGGAGACAAATTACCAATATTTACTCAACTGATATTGGTTTATTATTGACACGTACTGGGATACGGAGAAAACCTTTGATCGCGTGCCATCCAGGCAAATCATATTATACATGAGTGTAATTAAGCCACTGCACAGGTAGTGCAAAAAAAAAAAAACATGGTGCAAAATATAGTATTAATTGCTATAGCATTACGGTTACAGAGAACATGCAAATAAAAAAAACGCACAAGAGTCAAAAAGAGGTAATTTAGGAGATTGGGCCTGCAGTCTTAACTTAAGAGGAGGCTGTTCAATTGTCTAAGAACACTGAGAAGAAGCTGTTCCTGTATCTGATGGCATGCCCGTTTGAGCTATCACCTGCTTGCAAAACAGGGGAGGAGATGGAATAGCATGGATACAAATAGTTGCGCATCCACATCGCCCTGCAATGTCTTGCAGTCTTGGGAAGAACTGTTGGCAAACCAAATTGCGATGCATCCCGATAGCTGTGACTCCACTGACTCCCATAGCTACTTTGAAGGCACCTTTTTCTTTGAAGGAACCATCTCTTTTTCATAGTTTCTCCATTTCATCCTTTCTCAAAGGGAGGTTTTCTGCTCTAGGACTTGCAAAGTTTTCTCCTTCTGTAAATGTGTTTTTTGCGCTGCCATGATTGGAGCTTTCACACAAATTTCCTTTATTTCCTACAGATCGGTTCTCACCCCTCTTCCCAATCAGAACCGAGATAGAGTTCACTTGATCCCCATTAGTGTCTGCATCCAGCACATCATCCTACGCCATTTTCCCCCAATTCCAACAAGATCATGACACCCGGCATTTTTTCCATCTGCCCCCCTTTTACTTCCCAAAGGGACACCCTCGGCGATTCCATGGTGTGCTCATCACTTCCCTGCCACTCCTTCTCAAACTCTGGAACTTTCCTCTGCAACAATCCTTCCAGGCGAGGCAGAGATTCACACTCACCTCCACCTATATTCCATGCTAGCAAAGTGGCCTTCTCAACATCAGCAAGATCAAGGGTACACTAGGAGACAACCTCGAACATTTAATTTAAACTCCAAATCCCTATATCTACCTGTCTGTGCTCTGCCAGTCAGGACAAAAGACAAAACTAGAAATATACCTCATATTCCACTTGGGTAGCTTAAAAACAAATAGTATGAACGCTGAATATATTGACTATCTTTCTTCTCCACCTCCCCCCTCCCCTCAACCTATGCAGGGCCTCGACCCAAACCATTGATACATCCTCGTTCCCTCCACAGATGCTGTCTAACCTGCTGAATTTTCCCAGCAGTTTATTTTTTGCTAACCTTCCAACAGAACCATGGTCTCTTTAATCACATTAACGGTCATTAACCTGCAACATTAAGTGTTTTGCATCTCCTCATTCATGTCACCTATCTGTTGCCAATTTTGTTTTTATTGCACATTTCTGGCATGAACAAATATTAATTTTTGCATTTGCCAAAATCTTTTTCCTCCCCTAGGATTCCCTCTGCACTTCATACATAATTTAAAGCCTCCAAAGTTTAGCATCCAAAAAATCTAAACCAGTCCCGAAATTACAATGTTAAACTACTTTAAAGACACAAGAACTTTTACTCACAGGAAGCATAGCTTCAGCCCATTCTCCATGACCTCGCTGCAGAAGTTTGATTCGTTCCAGATCATAACAGATTTGAACCAGATCGCCAACATTAAATGGTGATGATCCACCTTCCGCTCCCTGTACCACATCTCCACTTCTAACCATGTTAGCCTTGGTCAGAACTGCGGGATTGAATGTCCATCTTCAGCGAAAAATAATAATAAAGACCACTTTAAGAACCAATGAACTGGTCTCATTTCTTACATATATAGTTTCTGTAGGATTTCTCTTTTTCGTACATACCTGTTCCCACTTGGATACTGTACAACGATGTCATGGTCTTCATCAATGCCACAGACTGTGCCAGTGGTAGTTAATGTCTCAAACATGCCATCAGTCCAACCACCGTGCCCATGCTGTAATGACTGAACAATTTCTAAATCCAGATCAATATTGACAAGATCACTAATCTGCAGGCCACCAGGATTCCGGCTCCCATTTTGTTCACCTAGTGACAAAAATAAAAATAAATCATAAACTATCATTTCATTATCCAACAATGACCTGTATTTGGCAATCAGCAGCGAAATAATTAATGGCATGCACCCGAAAAAAAAATCGCAATCTCAAAGGCGCATTTTGCCCTTGGCGTTAAACTTGATTCTCGTGTAAGCTACATATATCTGGTATACAGCACATTTGATGTCGCAAAATGGACATAATGGCTAATCACGCTTAAAACACACTTTCCTGGCAAACCGGGAATCAAAAAGTCACAAGTTTAATTAATTTATTTAACATTTCATACAGTTAAATAAAAATTAGGACATGTACAAGCTGAAATAACAAAATTCATTTTATTTATTGATCTTTTTTGATCTTTATTTATTGATATTTATTGATAAGGTAATTTGACCACATTTAAAACTTGGCCCAATGTATCTCATCAACCACATTATTACTCGTTTTATTATAAAGAAAACCTGTACCTTATTTGTATAAGGAATACAAATTTAACAAATGTTTTGGTTTTTATTTTTGACCGATAAGAGCAGCTATTTAAATAGTCAAAGTTCATGACACGTAAATTGATTGTTGAAGATTTTGTTCCGGAAAGCTACAAAATAACGCATCCTGCCAAAGATCAGCAAACTACCAACACAAACCTGGAATTCCATGATTAACTGCACATCAACATACAACAAGTCTGTGGATAAACAGTGTGCTTATAGCAACCTGTGGTCATTGAAAATTCCAGACAACTATCCTCAATGTGCAACAACATTAATTTTGTCAGAAAATGGTCACAAGTGTGCATCAATGCTGCCACCTGGTGGTCAGAATTCTTAATCATTTCCATTCTTCAAAATATTGAGCCACCCAGCCTATAATAAACTCATGCAACTGCATTCATTTAATCAGTATTGGAAAATATTTCAAGATAAAAATTCAATCAAACCACAGTGCTTGTGAGGAAACCCACATGCACTGGACACAAAAAAATGTTAGGGAGCAAAGTGGTTTTGTACAGTTGGCAATTATTTAACAGGCCTTATTTTCACATCAGTGCAACTCAAAACAGTTTATATTGTTGTTTATATTAAATAAGGACCCCCCCCCCAACAGGATTTAAACCCAAGGGAATAAGATCATTTCTGTTTCCGCAGAAATGACTACCAAGTGCATCAAAAGAAACAAATTGAGATGATTGTATAATTGTCTGCAGTTTAAATTATTCTCCAAATTCCCTAATACCCAAAAATACTACTCAACAAAAAAAATAAATGATAGGTTTAATGATAGGAATATGTCCAAAAACAGTGAGATTTTCTTAAGAGTGGTCACTATTCTATCACTATTAGAATGCCATGGCTTTTAAACTGAGATGACTACTGTTAGAGAGTAGTGACTACAATAAACCCGAATCCTGGAATAAAATATGGGGAGTTAATGCGTAATGTATTCATCTAATTAGTTGGCTTCTGAGATGATTTTTAAAAAAGGTACTGCAGTTACATACCCAAAACAGGACAGTGATCTCTGTAAAAGGAACCTCCTTTTGCATCTTGCACACATTTCAAGTCGGACTAATAAAAATGGGGGGAAAGAAAGAATGTTACTACTCTAGCACAACATACATTACTTACTGCAGCACAAGAAACAAGAGTTATAGAAATATTCTACTCAAACACAAGTAAGAAATATAAATTGGATTTTAGAAATGGTTTAGGGCCTTGACCTTTTGTGTAGGTAACTAAAACAGACCACAGAGCTTCCAAATCCAATGAATGAGACAAAACTATATGCCGGGGATTACCGACAGCTGCTAGACCAATAGGGGTATCATAGTAGTGGATTTAAACTTTCAAATAAAGACTGGGATTGCCATAGTGCCAAGATGCAGTGGAACTTGTCAAATGCGTTTCCTACAAGGGAGAGGGCAAGCTTGACCTACTCTTAGGAAATGGGGAGGGCAAGTGATTGAGCTGTCAGTGGGGATGCACTTTGGGTGCAGTGACCACATTCCCATCAGCTTTAAAATAATTATGGAAAAGGACAAGGCTGGTCCACAAGTTAAAGGTCCATATTTGGCCAATGACAACTTTGTTGGTATTAGAAAAGAACTTGCAAAAGTTGATTGGAATAGTTGTTTGCAGGCAAAAGGACATCTGGCTTGTGGCATGCCTTTAAAAGTGTGAAAGCGAGAGTTCATGTCCCTTTTATAGTGAAGGGCAATGCAGACAAGAGTAAGGAACCCTGGAGGACAACAAAAATTGAGGCTCTGGTCATTAGGAGACATGGGTAAGGTGTGTAGGCAGCTAGGATCAAACATATTCCTCAAATAGACGGAATGAGGAACATATTTAAGAGGGAAATCAGGATGGCCATAACGTGATTTAAGATAGCTCTGGCAGATAAGGTTAAGGAGAATCCAAAGAGATTTTTATAGTATGTTAAGGGAAAAATGATTAGCATTAGATGGTCACTTAGTCTAACAACCTGACTCTGACTGTATGATGTAAAAGCTCAGTACTACTAACAGAAAATGCAGGTTGGGTAGCATCTGAAAAGAGCAACAAGTAACATGTGCAGTATGGAACCCTTCATCAGAACTGGGAAAGAAGAAAGAAATGTCCAAAAAAAATCCAGACGTCATAAGTCTATAACAAAAACAGAAGATATTGGAAATACTCAGCAAGTTTAGGCTGCATCTGTGGGAAGAGAAACAGAGTCATTATTTCTGAGGAGAGGTCTGCAACCTGAAATGGTTTCTCTTCCCAGAGATGCTGCTGAATATTTCCAGCATTTTCTAGATTTGTTTCAAAAACAAAACAAATCGATTTTACGGGGCAGAGAAGGTAACTGAAGTGAATGGGTATTGTTAGAACAAAGGGAACATCTCTGATAAAACTAACTGTAGTTAAGTCAGATTAAGCTTCTTTGTTTCTTTGACTAGATGCAAATTCCCCTCCCTTGAAGCATTTAAGGCAATATTCACTGTGCAACTCCTTGTTCCACTCTTGTCCCAACCTACCACTCTTGTCTAATGGCACTTTTCCATGCAGGAAGAGAAAGGAGATGCAACCCCTTTCCTTTCACCACACTGTCCATCCAGGTGAAGGAACAATTAGTTCATGCTTCTTCCAATCTAGTGTACGGCATTCACCGATCACAATGTGGCCTGCTCTACTTTGGACAAACCAAATATTGACTGTGTATCCCTTTGCAAAGCACCTACCAAAGGAGCGATTATGAGCTTCCAACTGAATAGGATAAAAATAACACTTCTTTTAAAAGAGAACACTTTGAATGTTTTTAAATATCAATTAAATAAATGCTGAAGCTTCATTCATTTCAGAATTTTAAAGTATTCCTCTGGCAGTGGTACGTCTTTCATTCTTGGGTTTGGGGCATTGTTTTAAACTGACTGAATTGATACAATTTTTCCAAACATGCAACAAGGTAATTGAAAGTTCCATGGCTGTTGATTTAAAATATTCAACTCGATTATATGAATAACAATGATAAACAACCATTTTGTAGAACTTTACAGAGTTATCCGGCTGTTCAGGATTATACCATTGTCCTTAGCACAGGAATGTTTGAGCATTTGGATATAATTGAGTTTTAAAATAGCAGGATAAAGCTGAATGAGTGCAGATGACACTAAAGTGGGTGGATAGTGAAGATGGTTGTCAAAAATTACAGCAGGATCTTGATCGGTTGGGCAGGTGGACTAAGGAAAGGTTGATAGAATTTAATACAGAGAAATGCAAGGTGTTGCATTCTGGGAAGTCTAACAAAGTCAGGATCTGCACAGTGAATGTATGGGCTTTGGCGAGTGTTGTAGAGCAGAGGGATCTAGAAATGCAGGTACATAGTTCTTTGAAAGTGGCGTCACAGGTAGATAGGGTGGTCTAAAAGGGTTTTAGTACACTGGCCTTCATCAGTCAAGAGTATGAAGTAACGGAAGTTGGGACGTCATGTTCCAGTTATAGAAGACGTTGGTGAGGCCACATTTAGAGTATTGTGTTATTTTTTTGTCACCATGCTATTGGAAAGATGCTGTCAACCTGGAAAAGGTGCAGCGAAGATTTACGAGGATGTTGTCAGGACTTGAGGGCCTGAGATATTGGGAGAGGTTGAGCAGGCTAGGACTTTATTCCTTGGAGTGCAGGAGGATGAGGAATGATTTCCAGAGGTAAACAAAATCATGAGAGGAATAGATCAGGTTAATGCACAGTCTTTTGCCCAGACGAGAGGAATGAAAAACCAGAGGACATAGGTTTGGGGGGGGGGATTTTATAGGAACCCAAGGTGGGACCTTTTTAAAAAAAAATAAAAAATCATAAAGTGTGGTGGGTGTACGGAACGAGCTGTTGGAGGAGGTAGTTGAGGCAGGTACATGGATGGGATACGTTTAGAGGAATATGGGCCAAACACGGGCAGGTGGAATTCAAGTAGATGGAGCACGTTGATCAGTGTGGACACGTTGGGTTGAAGGGTCTGTTTCCATGCTGTATGGCTCTGACTCTCCATGACACTATGAATGCTGAAAAACCCATGGCTCTGATTTAATTTTATAAAAGCAGTGACTTATTTCTTAGAGAAGCAAAAATGACATCTGTTTTTCTGTTTCCCCATAATCCCATTTTCATTACCAAATTTACTATGTTTTCTGTACATGATTTTAATGGAAAATATTTTTGTAATATACATTTCTTACTGAATATATTTCGGTGAGAATGCTTCATTTTGATGAAAAGACTGTTTTTGGATATCAACAAAGACATTGTTCGAGGGCACTACATTGGAACAGTGCTGGATTGGGGCCACTCTACTTTTCACTCTTCATTTGTTGCTGACTGCAAGATCTTAGTCAACCCAAAGACTGTTATTCTATGTCCCACTATTCCATCGTGATGTAAAGGGAAAAACCGCAAGGGTAATGGTCTCTCCAGAGATACTGCCTGTTCCACTGAGTTTTATTCCAGCATTTTGTGTCGACCTGCAATTCTTTTTAAATTATAACTTGAACATAGTATGTAATAAGTCATAGTTCTTCAGTAATCTTTATAAACACTGTTTGTTTGTTAAGACCTATGCATACATTATCTTTCTTGATCGATAAACACTTTAGAACATAGAACAGTACAGCATAGGAACAGGCCCTTCAGCCCACAACGTCTGTGCCAAACACAATGCCGAGTTAAACAAATCTCTGCCTCCATGTGCTGCACATCCCTCCATTTTCTGCAAATTCATATGCGTATATAAAAGTATCTTAAATGCTGCGATCATACCCGCTTCCACCACCGCCCCTGGCAAAGTGTTCCTGACACCCACCACTCTGTGTAAAACAAAAACTTCCATGCATATATCGGTTAAGCTTTCCCCATCTGACTATAAAGCTATGTCCTCGAATCCTTGGCATTTCCACCTTAGGAAAAAGGTTCTGAATGTCTATCTTGGCTATGCTCGCATAATTATATAAACCTCTATCAGGTCCCTCAACTGCCTACACTCCATAGATAAGAATCCAAAGCTGTCCAACCTCTTCTTACAGCTAATACCTTTTACCCTCTATATTATCGCATAATTGCTACACAAGACACATTACAATCAACAAGACTTGCAACATCCCAGCTCTTTACCCCAATGATAGAGTCTTGTATTACTTACCATGCCTTCAAACCCAACTCTGTATAAATTCTTTGCTCCATTGTCCCACAAAACATATGCTGCACTGTGAGGACTTGAAGCACTCCAATCTTGAATTTCAGTCACCTGAAAAAAAGACAACTGCATCATTACAGCAATGCCAGAATATCTACATACAAAATGGAAGTAGTACAAGAGTTTCACAGGAATGGAAAACTACCACAGGAAGTAAGGAATGCACAAAAAGGACAGAAGTAGGGGAAAAGCACCGAAGTAAAGTGAAGATAAGGTCTGGATCCAAAACATCAAATGTCGCTTTGTTTCCACATATGCTGCCTGACCCACTGACTGTTTCAGCAGTTTATCTTGAGATACAAGCATTGTAAGAGACACAAAAAGCAACTGTGCAGTGATGGGATGAGTAAGTTTACAATTAGGCCAGTAGGAGTACAAGTGAATGTAGACAGCTCTTTTAAATAGATAATAGAAGATCCCAAGATGGGGATGGCACGATAATCTGTCACAGAAATCTGCAAAAAAAAGGGCAACTTACCATTATCACAGATATGGAGCATGGCCATTTCAGTACTATTGTGAACAAACCTGAGTGTTTCACACATTGAACTTCAGGAAACAAATAGCAAAGCATTTGAGGAGTTAGGTGGTTTGAAAAAATGGGAATGTTTGCTTCAAAGACAGAGGGCTGAAAGATAGGCATTTTATTGACTAGAGTGTGTCTACTACATCTGAGTTTACAATTTCAGCAACAATGGAGGTTAAAAAAAGAAAATTAGATGGTTAAGAGCCAACTGAAAATACAGTAGCTAAAACAGTATACTCATTGACTTAAAGAAAGGCTAAGAAAAAAAGTAACACAAGCTGCAGTGTGAGAACTAAAGCAGTTGAAGAGATGGTATTAATCTTATTAGCAAAGTTGGCAAAGCTGCCGCCAACTTTGAGCTTCTTAGGTGGCAAGATTGTAAGGGAATTTAAATAAATATTTGAGAGTTGTCTCATACTTGTCCCATCTAAACTTCAGCCAACTTTTCCAAGATGTTTTACCTTTCAAAAATAAAAGAGAGCACCTTCATGTGCCAATAATTAGAAGATCATAGAATCACAGAGCTGTACAGCACAGAAACAGGCCCTCCAGCTTACTATGCCCATGCCAGCCAAGTTGGCATATTGGACTAGCAATTGCCCAAAGCCCTCTAAACCATTCATATACGTATATCTGTTTAAATGTCTTTTAGAGGTCATAATTGTATCCACTTCAATTATTTCCACTGGCAGTTCATTCCAGATACAGACTACCCTCACACTGAAAAGGTTGTCCCCAAATCCCTCTTAAGTCTCTTTTCAGCCTATGCCCTTTAGTTTTAGAACCTCCACACTTGACAAAAGACTGTTAGCATTAACTTTATCCATGCCCCTCATGAGGGATCTCAGAGGCACCTTGTTCATTCACATGGTAATATACTTCAATGCGATCACCCCTCACCCTATTAAGCTCCAAAGAAAAAAATATCAGCCTATCTTACATCTCCCTATAACTCAGGCCAGCAAGCTCAAGTAGGATTCTGGACCCTTTCTAATTTAATGACATCCTTCCTGTAGCTGGGCTACAAGAACTGCACATATCACCAGCAACGTGTCCTGGACTAGCAATATTAAAGCAATGGTCAAGAAAGCACAATGCCTCTACCTCATTAGAAGGCTTAGGAAGTTCAGCATGTCCCTAACAACTCACCAACTTCTACAGATGTGCTGTAGAAAACATTTTATCAGAATGCATCACAGCATGGTTTGGGAACAGCTCCATCCAAAACCCCAAGCAACTGCAGAGAATTGTGGATGCAGCATTCCCCCCCCTCCCCCCCCCCACACACACACACACACACACACAAACCAACCTCCCTTCCATTGACTCCATCTACAGTTCACGGTGCCTCAGCAAGGCCACCAGCATAATCAAGGACGAGTCTCACCCTGGACACTCCCTCTTCTCCCCTCTCCCATCCAGCAAGAGATACTAAAGTGTTAAAATGCATGCCTCCATATTCAGGGACAGTTTCATCACAGCTGAACCATCCTATCACCAACTAGAAAGCAGTCCTGAGCTCCTTCTACCTCATTGGAGACCTTCGAACCATCTTTAATCAGACTTTATCTTGGAAAGTGCCATCCCTCTTACTACACACACACTCACACACACAGAGATAGAGCATAGAGAGAGAGATACACACAGACAGCAGTGAGCGGCCCCGGACCGACAGCAGACACACACACAGATACACCACACACCACACACACACACACACAGCCACACACACAGCCACACACACAGCCACACAGCAAGTGTTAAATATTGTTTTCTGTTGGAAAGTGTGGTGCCAAAGACCAGTAATAAACATTGCGAGCGAGCGAGAATCCAGCATGGGTGGGGCTAACTCATGGCCACTAGTCTGACCACATGGCGCCGGCGTTCACCACCACCGGCGCGGCGGTGTTCCGTAACAGCATGTTTGGCTGCCGGAACACCGTAAAAAGGTTATTTCGCCGGGACAAAATACGGCGAATCCGGGACACTTGGCATCTCTGCAGCAGCACTCTCCCCAACACGAAACACAGCGCAGCGTAAACAATTAAATAGCTTCACTTTTAAAAGCAAAGACACACGTTAAATTACACGGCCCCAAGAAATCGCCTCTCTTGCTTCGGGGTTGGAATTGGTTATACTACTTTGGTTCAGTCCTTTCAGATTATAAAAAAGTTCCCACGATAGACTCACGAGACACTAATTACGTTACTGCAACACTTACATTTGACGTGGAAAAAATCAAACATGTTTGATTTTTTTCACGAGTTAACAAGTTTCCCGAGTACCTGCCGTTAGCGCCACGAGTGGACAAGTTGAACGCGCGAGTTCCGACGTTCCCGCTACGTGATCACCACGAGTGAAAACCACGAGTCACTCGTGGGCCAACTCGCACAGTGAGACAGGGGTTTAACTATACACTGGACGACTCGAATGTAATCTTGTATAGCTTTTCTGCTGACTGGACAGCACGCAACAAAAAAGCTGTGCACTGTACCTCAGTATACGTGACATCTAAACTTTGCAGTCTAACATACCACCTATTTCGGTGTCATCTGCAAATTTATTATCATAAATTAGTATTAGTTACATTGTCATCCAAATCATTAATGTATTAACAAACAGCAGGAGACCTAGCAATGACCCCTACAGCACACCGCAGGTCACAAGTCACGAATCAGAAAAATAAATCTCCACAGAAGTATTCTTTGACTCCTTGCTCCAAGTCAATTTTGAATCCAATTGGCCAGATTGCCTTAGATTCCATGCAATCTCCACTTCCAGACAAGCCGACCATGAGGGACCCTGACAAAGGCCTTGCTAAAGTCGATATAGACAATGCCCATTGCTCATCAATCCTCTTGGCAATCTCTTTTAAAAACTTTCATATTTTTGAGACAATTTCCAATACACAAATCTTATCCATGCCTAACCCCAAAAGCTGAGAGATCATGTCCCTAAGAAACCCTTTAACAACTTGCCCTTTACTGAAGTCAGGCACACCAACCTTTAGTTCACTAGATTGTCCTTGTCCTTCTTAAATAATAGTACAATATTAGCCATGCTCGTGTCTTCCAGAACTTTATCTGTGGCCAACTATGACGCAAATATCTCTGTAACTGTCTCCCCAGTTTCCTCCCTAGCTTCTCATAACATTCAAGGATGTACTTGGTCACATCCTGGGAATTAATCCACTTTAATTTACTTTAAATTAACAATACCCCTTCTTTCACATGCCTTCAAGGAGATGCACCTTATCAAGAATACTCATTGTAGTCATGTAGGAATGGCAGGAGCTAAATTGAGTACAAGCAACCACATACATGATGTGATAAGGATTAGATAATATGTTTCTGTGATGATTAAGGTTAAAAGTAGCCTTCCTTTTCTTGAAAACAGTACAAGAGAATCTGTTACATCTGGAGATAAGCAAGGAAAATTACTGGGACACTATTTTACCTTGTCCAAAAGGCAGCAGAGGCTAGATCAAAAACTGGGTTATGCTGCCACTAAAAAAGTAACATTTTACAGCACAGAGTACTTTTTAATTCTTCACACTTGCCTTTGTGTTCCAAGTATTAAGAATCCATCTTGCTTCTTCTATATCTATTTAGGTCACTTTCTTTTGCATTATTCCATATTCCAATAAAGCTCATCATTCATGTTGTTTCAACAAACGTTTTTTTATGTCGACATTAAAAAAATATATACTCACTTCTTTTATTCCAATTTCATGTCCTGCATTCTAAAGCTATTAAATAATATCCTTCCTTGCTTGTGAGGCAATGTTTCACAAAACAATCTAACAATTACTCTATAATAAATATTTGCGGATCAATGTCAATTCTGTTTGAAATTAAGTTTTCTTAAATATTGTGCCTCAGCAAAATTCCTCCCGTCCTCGCTCCCTCAAATGAATTAAGAGCCTGGATTCAGAGTAAACTATTTAACTGAAACAGCCAATGTTCACACTCACACTTCCAGCAGAAGCCGTTTATGACCAAAAGGAGGAAGAAAACTATTACCAACTTGCAAAGTGATGCAATAAAACTCCTAGAAAAGGTAAAAGAAATTCACACAATATCTGATTCTATTAGATCAGTCTACTCTATTGATTTTACTTTTAAAATTAACAGAACTCTGAAGATATACTAATACAAGGCAGTTGTGGGCGACACCTTCAATCACAAGGTGATTTTTGTCCACTCCTATCCACAATATTAATTTACCCATCTGTACGTGGGTCCTTTATTATTTCAACTGGGTATTAATGAATACAAGCTAAAAAAATGTACTTATCACAGATATTGTTTGGCATACATTAAGCATTTTATTAAATCAAGAATACTTTAAATTTTGATAGCCTGGCTCTGATAGAATCTTACTGTAATCAGAGGAAAATGACAGGTGTAGAATTTATTTCAACCACTATTTACCATTCATTTTTTCACAAAAACCTTTTCTGGCTGTTTTCTCCCTCAATTGATACCAATATCATTATTTTACTATCAACATCGATTTAGACTTTCTCCTGTTTTACTTGAGGCACAAACAATAAATTCTTCATAATAGAAAAATGCTGGAAATACATAGCATATATATTTTCGTTTATTTTTTAGTTCTTATTTCAAATTTCCAGCAACTGTAGTTGCTTTGCTTTTTAGTATATTTTCATCATAGTTTCCCCTCCTCCCCATTCTAAATTTAAAGTGCATGCAGCATTTAAATTATATATTTCAGCAATATAGATAATTGGAAAATATTACACAAAATATTCATTTGGTCAGAAAGATGAGCATTACAACACAATTTTCAATACATTTAAAATATTTGAGTATTGTATAAAAAAAAACACTAAACCAAAGTTGCATGATTATGATGCATATAGATAGCTAATCAACCCACTGCAATTTACTCCTTGAAAATAAGTCTAAAGTTATCTCCACTGCAGGATCAATTTAATTATACAATGCCAGGGCAAAAAGTGTGACAACTTAAAAATGATATAATTCAATTACATTAACAATTATATTGTTCATGAATATGTATCAGTTACCAGTTCGAACTCATTTTTTAAAATGTAATTCATACTATTTTATCAGATATCTTTGTCATGTAATCAACATCTATCCTGTTATCTATCTTCAAATCTCATACTATTGCCACCTTGTGGCCTCAATGGCCCCCCACTTGGGCATCATTTGCGCGACATCCTAAAAATTGGTTGGCTCGACACGCGCATGGCGGCGTACCCAGTGACGCATGGCGCGACAGGATTTTGTGAGGTTCAAAATCCTCACGCACCACCTGCGTGACGTATCCCTTGCGCACGTTGACGTACTGACGGCGTACATGTAGCGCGCGGTGACGCATGGTTACGCACGAACGTTGCCTATGCTAATTTATCATGCATCACCATGCGTCAACATTCGTAACCATGCGCCGCCCGTACGCCGTCGGCGCGCCATTTGCACCATCATTTGAGCCCCGCACCACGTGATCACCCGGGTATAAAGCGCGCGTAGTTTTGAAAATGTTTCACCATAGTATCTTTGATTTTCACTGGGAAAATCCTTGCCACGGAGATCGGACTAGGTACGAGCGACATTGCAAATGGCTCCCAAAGGGGGCAGGGCCCTCGTGGGCATTTGGCACGCGACTGTCATACCATTAGACAATTTTCGCGCGACGGTCGCGCATCAGTCACTACCAGCCTGTCGCGTAAATGACGCACAAATGGTGTCCAAGTGGGACAGGCCCTTCACTCTCACTAATTTGTGTCTCATTGCCCAGAGTTCAGTACAGTATATTACTTTAACAGGACGTTCTCCAATTTGCATGGACGTGCACGTTTTTAAAGTTGCTTATTGCCAATCTATGGACCTCAAACATTAAATTAACTGATTCGTTGATCTATTTCAACTTCATTCTAAGCAGCTGTAAGTTAGAAAATGCATTGATTTACCAACAAGTAGGTATGTCTAAAAGCCTACTTGTTGGTATGATCAAATTCAAAGTCAGTATAAAGTACAATATATAAAGTAAAGAAGATTCGGAGCTACCCCAGAAATTATATTGAAATAATAATTTACCTTGTGTACAAGATAGGGTAGACAAGGCATAGATAGGGTAGACTGTCAGAATCTTTCTCCCCCAGAGTGGAAATGTCCAATACTAGAGGGCTTTAAGGTCAGAGAAGGAATGTTAAAAGAGAAATGTGCAGGGTAAGGTGTTTTTTTACTGAGTGGTAGGGGCCTTGAACACGCTGCCAGGTCTGGTGGAATCAGATACGATAGGTTAGTTTATGTAACTTTTTTATAGGCACATAATTATGTAGGGAATGGAGGGATGTGGAGCGCATCAGGCAGAAGGGATTAGTTTAATTTGCTGTCATATTTGGCACAGATATCGCCAGTCAAAGGGTGTGTTTTTGTGCTGTACTGTCCAATTAACAGTACATTGTGCTTATTTTTAATCTGTTCAATGGGATTAAAAAATACTGAATTCAATTTACTTTCCCTCTGTCTCTCATGATTAACCATTAACGACTAAAATATATTACACTTTATATCCATTTGTACCAACCTGGAAATTTGCCAGTTTGAGGAAATATTATATAATAGAACCGCTCGGATAGTGACTTTTATATCAGCTAGGTAATTTGCCAGAGAAAAGCTTAAGGTTTTCAGAAACACATATCTCCTAAAGAAATAAAGTACAAAGAAACACATACCGGGAACAGATGAATCAAAACATAGAAACGCTAATCTGAACCTGCATAGCTTTGGATATTGCTTTGAGGCAATTATAGCACTGTCGGAAATTGTATTTGATATAATTTTGTGTTGAAGAATGGCTTGCTGAATGGGGCCTCTTCTCAGGCCAGAGGTCATTTGCTCTTTCTCTATGGCACATTCCTGAGCTCCGAGTGTGACATATAGATGGAGGGTTATGGCTGTTTATGCTGAATTCGAGACAGACTTCAAGGCTGAAGTATAATAGATTCTGTAGTTAGCTGTGACTATGTTGTCTGTGACCTTCCTATGTTTCGAAGAAGGGGCTGTACTTTTGAGGTAATGGTCTGAAGTTGTAAATTTACCCTTTGTTCTGTAGTATTTGTAAAAGGCCTAGCAGATGACATTGAAATTCCACCTCCCAGAGATAGCAGGAAAAGGAGAGGCTGTAAGTTAGAATGAAGCTGTATTCTGGCGCAAAACACTTACCATCAATTAAGTTGACAGGTTTACGACCCATGTATGCTTGGAGTTGGGAGGTGTGTGGGCTTGGAATTTAACTTACAAGCTGTGTAATTCAGCAAACTCATATAATTAATGTTTGTAATACATAGGTAATAGTATTTTAAACTGTGTAAAATTGTAGTGAAACCATTTATGAAATGTATTGTGTCCAAGTAGCATTAGCCCTTGTTTAGATGTATAGAAATATCTTTCTTCTTGGCATGGAAAATGCATTTTGTTTGTATGACTTGTGTGATCATTGTATTATATTTTGAGGAGTGGTCTCTGATAATGGAGGGGTTTGCTTTGTTGAAATAAAATAATTCGAAACAAAGTTAAACCACAGGCAAACAAAGGTTGTAAAATGAGGCCAGAGAAGGGGGGTGATCTTCCAACTCAGTATCCCGTACCTGCCTTCTCTCCATACCCCTGATCCCTTTAGCCACAAGAGCCACATCCAACTCCCTCTTGAATATAGCCAATTAACTGGCCTCAACAACCTTCTGTGGCAAAGAATTCCAGAGACTCACCACTCTCTGTGTAAAGAATATTTTCCTCATCTCGATCCTAAAGGAATTCCCCCTTATCCTTAAACTGTGACCCCTTGTTCTGGACTCCCCCAACATTGGGAACAATCTTCCTGCATCTAGCTTGTCCAACCCCTTAAGAATTTTGTAAGTTTCTATAAGATCCCCCCCTCAATCTCCTAAATTCTAGTGAGTACAAGCCGAGTCTATCCAGTCTTTCTTCATATGAAGGTCCCGACATCCCAGGAATCAGTCTGGTGAACCTTCTCTGTACTCCCTCTATGGCAAGAATGTCTTTCCTCAGATTTGGAGACCAAAACTGTACGCAATACTCCAGGTGTGGTCTCACCAAAACCCAGTACAACTGCAGTAGAACCTCCCTGCTCCTATACTCAAATCCTTTCGCTATGAATACTAACATACCATTTGCTTTCTTCACTGCCTGCTGCACCTGCATGCCTACTTTCAATGACTGGTGTACCATGACACCCAGGTCTCGTTGCATCTCCCCTTTTCCTAATCTGCCACCATTCAGATAATAGTCTACCCTCATGTTTTTGCCACCAAAGTGGATAACCTCACATTTATCCACATTATACTGCATCTGCTATGCATCTGCCCATTCACTCAGCCTATCCAAATCAAATTTGAACCATTTTCATTGTGCGAGAAAACAAAATGATAATCAAAAGGTGGCCGTTACTTAAATTAATCTGCAGTGCATGAGATATAGCTACTTCATTGTCCATGCATAACAACTTCAGAAGAGGGAATGCTAAGTATTGAAATGATTCTTTCAGTACACACTTTATATCAGCTTAGTAATATTGCCATGCAAGCAGCTTAAACATTAAACAAACCCAAACCGCTGTTCAAACAGATTTCTCACCTTTCCTCTTCGTCCATTGCCCCCATCTTGGTCCTCCCACTGCCAATCCACTCCACGCACTACTCTTGCACCAGCAAAAATGCCTCTTGCTGTTATCTTCTTTGATTTCCGTCTAGACTCCAACAAAACTCTAATCAAAAGAAAATAAAAGTTAAACAACTGGAAATAAAATGTGGATTTACATTTTAATTCAATCCAGTAAAACAACTATTCCCTCAACTTCCAAAACATCAATAAACAGTCTTATTTTAAGGATCAGTTTAAGGAACATTTTAAGAACAATGTTAAAATCTAATTTGAACACAGCCACATCAAATCCAAACACAATCGATGATCAATTATTTTATTTTTTTTGATGAAACAACCAGGATACCAAAGTGATGCAGGAGTAGAGCTGCAGCCTACAGAGCCATAGACCCGGGTTTAATTCTGACGGAGTGAACGTATGTTTTCTTGTGGTGCTCAGGTTTCCCCCCACATTCCAAAGATGTGCAGGTTTGTAGGTTAATTGGCCCCAGTGTGCAGGAGAACTAGAGTAAGGGCAATGTTTAGTCGGCACGGACTCAGTGGCCCATTTCCACGCTGTATCTCAAAACATAACTTCCAAACTAAATGGGTACAAGTTTAGTTTAGTGATACAGCACGGAAACAGGTCCTTCAGCCCACCAAGACCGCACTGACCAGTGATCCCTACACATTAACACTACCTTACACACTTGGAACAATTTACCCTTATACCAAACCGATTAACCTACAAACCTGTACATCTTTGGAGTGAGGGAGGAAACCGAAGATCTCGGAGAAAACCCACGTGGTCACGGGGAGAAGGTACAGACTCAGGCCTCCGCTGCTGCAAGTGATGTAAGGCAGTAACTCTACCACTGCGCCACCGAGCCGTCCTGTTTTGTTTTAACGCACATTTCCATCACGCAAATTAAATACCTGATTTATGAATCAGGCAACACTATCTATTATTGTAGACACAAGAAACTGGAGTAACTCAGTGGGTTAGACAGCATAAACGGAACAGGTGACATTTCTGGTCGAGACCCGTCTTCCGACTGTGTTATGTGGGCCAAATTGATTATAACGTGATTTCGATCAGGATCTAGAGAACCACTTAAAAGTTACCTTGGAAATTGGCAATCAGAAAAAAAGTTGGCTAGTAAAAGGAACTGTTTTCTTGTAACTCCCCCACAGCAATTAGACACTATTATCACTGAAGAACACAGCTGCTACTTTCACCGCAGGTAGCCACTGTGGTGACACTTGAGCAATGATACTATTAAACAGTATAACTTGCAGCCTTTTGCATTTTTTGTTTGCAGTTACAAAAATAAACTTACAGCTATTAAAAAGACCTTTTTAAAAAATCAAAAAAAAAAAATCATACTGACAAAATAACTTTGTTATTCTGTCCGAAACCCTCTACCCCTTAATCCCCTTTACATCCATTGACGCAGCTGGCTTTTATAATACAATTTTCTACAACACAAGGTTTCAAAGGAAAACAATCATCACTTTATAGTAGAACTACCTGAAGATGGATCCCATGAGGCTCAAGTCAGGGAGCGAGGACTGTCATAAATATAGGCCTTGTTGAATAGTCAGGAGATGTTGCGGATAAAAGTTGGATAACACTTCCTAATTCTTGGTTTCAAACTCTGCCCATAAGTGATAGAGTAAAAGCCAGTAGGAGAACAAGTGTAGCCTGATGACAGGTTCAACGCAACAGATACAGAGACAACCAGAGTGGAGCTGCCCAAAGGAGGCTGCTGCCCACTCAAACCAATTGTTGTATCCTTCCTCTGCTCTACTCTTCCAAAAGGGGAGATCTTCGGTATTCTGTAGTGAACTATATTTTGCAGAAGATCCTCAATCTTAAGGCAGCCTTAGTTTAATCAAAGGTTGCTGATTTGTAACAGCTTGTTCCGTTTCCAATATTGACCTGCAGACACCAGCCTCCTACTAACTAAAGTGGAACATAACCAGAATTTCCAGATGATTGCTGATCACACCACGCCAATCCTCAACTTATTAGATCAATACGGTTGGGGAAGGCAGAGGTGGG
Organism: Okamejei kenojei; assembly: GCA_035221665.1. Classification (NCBI taxonomy): domain Eukaryota; kingdom Metazoa; phylum Chordata; class Chondrichthyes; order Rajiformes; family Rajidae; genus Okamejei; species Okamejei kenojei. The sequence continues at coordinate 19,721,290 of CM069134.1, forward strand.
TCTGGTTGAACTGCAAGAGATCTCCTTGGTCAAATGAAGGAGAGAGAGATCAAAACAACAATCATGTGGACACGGTTCAATTTTCAGAAGTTTTAAATTAATTTTTTTTGTTTAAACAAAGGATCAAATATTTCCAATGAATTCATTAGGAAGTGATTTTTTTCATTTATTTATAAAGAGCAACCCCAAACTAACCCAAGCACAAAGGCCAACCAAATAACATCACTTTTCAATTAAAATCAGTATTACATTTAACACTCAATTTAAATTTTGTTCATTTAGATGAAAATAACTCGACTTAAAATGGCAAACAATAATGGGATATTCCTGACATTCATAAAACTGAACTACTTTCACTTTGACTATGCAGTATCATTAACTGTCATCCCATCTGAAAGGGAAGAAAGACCAGATACCACTATTTACTTCATATCAAACGTCAAGGCTTCCCGACAGGCCACAGCTGTTGACTGGGAACACTGCCAGAGGCCTAATCGAGGCGCCATGGACTCGATGCCTCCCGGATCGCCGCGTAGAAGCCCGGGTTGGGGCCTCGAGGGTCGGTTGGAGGAGCTGGGCCTTGCAGGTTGGACGGGGGAGCCAGGCCTCGCGGGTTCGGGGTCGGCAGAGCGGGCAATGGAGCCCGCGGCTGGGGCCCGGATTGGCATCATGGAGGGGTGAAGTGGCGCGTCGACAGCGGTGAGGCCTCGGTGGTGGTGAAGCCTCACAGCGACGTCACGCAGGTCAACCCGCGGTTGAAAATTGGAGGACCTGGCGTGGGGAGAACAATGGACAATTGGTGAAGGTTGGAGAACAAAGGGGATCCGGCGAGGGGGAACCGCTGGTGTGGGAGGGGTGGGGGGGACGAAGAACAAAGGAGGAGCCTGCGTGCTTTGTAACTCTGCCAGCGCCGTAGATCGCCGATTTTTGTATACATTGGGTATACAAGCAAAGAATTTCAAATAAAGTCAATTCCATCTTAATCTGAACTTAATACTCACAATTAGATAAACTTATCACACTCTTCATTTTGTTGTAATTTTATACAACAGAATGAAGAGTGTGATGAGTTTATCTAAAATTATTCAGAACTCAGTAGCAATTAGGTTGATTAAACGAAACAAGTTCTGACACAGCAAACCTTGTTTGAGATCGTAATGGCTCAAAAGACATGCTTGAGTTATTTACATGCATTCAACAAGCTATGACTTGAAAACCACAATTGCTGCCCAAATACCAATTTCCATTATTAAAGAACGGTGGTGGGCTAATTTTGAGCCTTAACTTACAGCAAACCCAGATCTGACAAAATAGTCAATTCTATCTTGGTTTAGCAGAATTGCAACATAGCAATAGAACGATGGAATTGCAGAAAATTCCAATTATCTGGTGCTCTCAGGTTTTTGTTGGTGCTGAACTAACAGATTGTATGGACTACTGGTTGTCAATTTTATTAATACCCAAAACAATATTATTTCACCTTTTTGTAAAAATAATATGCTATAGAGTAGTATTTTTTTTAAATTTAACCTGGCGAGACTAAAAGTGAGAAATAGAATACGGTGAGTTCCAGTTTGTATTTTCAACACCAAATCAAGCTCAACCATACAACTAAACTCAGGAACAGCTTATTTCCCTACATTGCCAGACTTCTGAATGGTCCTTCCACAAACTAGGTAACTTCTCTACCCCATTGAGGACATTGGACTTTGCCTAAGGAACGATGCACCACAATGCTGCAAACTATATTCTGCACTCTGTATCTTTTCCTTTGTACTCGAGTTTGAACTGATTTTATCTATATATGATATATCTGATCTGTTTGGATGGCACTCAAATCAAAGTTTTTCACAGTAACTCATTACATATGATAATACTACACCTAAATCAAGTGCATATCTGGCTCACTGTACAGAACTCGGTCACAGAGCCAAACACGGCTACAGTAAAGCCTTCGCTGAAATTCTTGCTTCAGGTTCAAAATCCAGCCTGCACTCTGAACTTTTACTCCAGCTGTACACCCCTTCACTCTTTGGATCTCCGATTCACATTCTGAACAAATGAGCGAGCTGTCTGTATTTCCAAACCATCAGGTAATAAGAGTTTTACCGTACAATCATTGCAATTTGCAGAGATGGCAAAGGTTTGGCATATAATTAATACTAAACATAACACGTAAAACATAAACATCATCCACCAGGTGGCGCCGGCATTGGCTGCCTCGCCAACAGTCCTTTCTTCTTTTTTGTTATTTTAAGTACAGGTTAAAGAGTATGTTTTAGTGTTCTCTGGCTTGTTTTATGTGGGGGGTGGATCAGGGGAAACTTTTTTTCAATCTCTTACCTTGTCGGAGGTGCAATTTGTTTCTGGATCGTATCTCCGGTCGCTCTGCAGCCTAACATCATGGAGCTGTCAGCCTTGCTTGAGAGTGACTTTGAGCGCCACGGTGGGGGCGTGGACTTGCCATTGGAGCCTGCGATCCCTTGCCTGGGATCGCTGCTCCAACCTGCGGATTTCAACGTCGAGGAGCTCGCAGTCTCGGGTAGAGACTGATGTCGGGAAGCTCCAAGCCTCAGGAGGTTCGACCAGCCCCGACTCGGGAGTTCGATCGCCTGGCATGGGGAGCTGAGATCCCATCAATGCAGGAGCTTGATCACCCCGATGCGGAGGGCTCGTCCGCCGGCTGCGGGAGCCAATACTGCCCCGACAATGGAAGGTTCAAGTGCCCCGACCGCAGGAGAACAAAGAAGGGAAGATTGAACTTTTTTTTTGCCTTCCATCAGTGAGGAATAGCATATGGGGGAGTCGCTGTAGTGGATGTTCATGTTAAAAAATTATTTGGGCGTCTTTTTGCTCTTTATTGGTATGACTGTATGGCAAACTGAATTTCACTGTATCTTAATTGGTACGTGCCAATAAACAAACCTTGAACCATTTAAAAGCATAGAATTTCAAATGAATGCAACAGTGCCATAGCTATTTGTTGAATTGTACAATGAGACCTGGAGATAAGAATCAAATAACACAACCAAGGAAAAATGTCCTAATGTAATTTATATGGGGAAAAGTGGGGGAAAAGGTAATTTCATCACAATCAGCTCTGACCAGTTGCAAATAAAGCTTTAACCGTAAAATATCATTTGACCAATTAATGCGAGGGTACTCTTTACATCCAAGAGTCATGTAAAAGTAGTTTAGAGATACGGCGCGCAAACAGGCCCTTCGGCCCACGAGTCCATGCCGACAAGCGATCCCCGCACACTAACACTATCCTACACACACTAGGGACAATTTACAATCTTTACCAAAACCAATTAACCTACAAACCTGCACGTCTTTGGAGTGTGTGAGGAAACTGGAGCACCCAGAGAAAACCCATGCAGGTCATGGGGAGAGCGTACAAACTCCACACAGACAGCACCAGTGGTCAGGATCGAACCCGGGTCTCTGGCACTGTGAGGCAGCAACTCTACCTCTATGCCACCGTGCCGGTAAATAGACCAGAAATGAAAGGTAATATCATACCTGATCCCAATGCTATCCCAACATGTTATTGACAGTTGTAAATATTGGCCAGTATCAGTAATGTTTGCCAACTACAAATCACCAAAACAAATAGCAGTGGTCTTCCATCAAACTGGATGAAATCAGCTCTCAGCTAGATTAGGAATTGAAACCGAGTCCTTGTTGGCCCAAACAGTTTAGCCACTCACCAAACAAGATTAACAAGCCTCTATTAAAGCCTCTATTGCATTAAATGTATAATCAGTTTATTCTAAAATGCTAAATTTTAAACAGGATACAACAAATAACATAAGCAAATTTGCAAATTCATCTATAATCTTACCTCTCGCTTCCAGGAATAGTGATTCTATAGAATCTGTGCCTCAGATGGTGCTTATCACCATGGTAGCAAACTGTGCAAAGGTCATAATTGGTACACTCAGCACACTTCCAACGAATTCCAATAATTGGCTGCTGACGGCATGTATCGCACATTGTTCCATCATGCTTGATTCCTTCGAAAAATTTAAACAAAATAAAGGTTAGTTTAAGTTTCCATTTGGATTTTAAATAGAGATAGTTTTCACAGCAAATGTTCACTGGCCCAATGAGGCGCCTCCCAAAAAGCACAAGTTGACGCCACAGCTCATCACATTTAATAGCACTGTTCAAGCAGATTATGGGTGATCTTTACCATTCAATCAAATGGAGCTTGTCTTTTGGGGGAAAGTGACTCTCTAATTTCCAATCAACATGAACGAATGCTCCCTGACACATACAAAGTATTTAACTCCGATGTTAAGATTGCATTGTCTGCTTCTGACCACAATCTATTAGCTTTTCAATTGTTTTTTGTACTTGCGCCTGATCTTGCAGTTAGTTTTGAATTTGTACTGTGAATAGTATTGCATCCACCAATTTTTAGTTTTCATTGTTTAGAAAATTCCTATTTCCCTTTTTTACATTTAAAGTGGGCACCCTTGCATTGTCCCTGTTGAACTCCAATTGCCACGTTAGCACACTCAAAACATATTTATCTGCATCTTAATTATTCTGTTTCCTCCCATCCTATTTGCTATATGCCAATTAATTTGGTGTAATTAAATATCAATTTATTCAATCATTCAAGACAATTATAAAGCTGTGAAGTCAGAATATATCTAACTTCCCAGCGAACTCCACATCAAAACGGTTTCAACTTCTACATTGTTATTTGTTTTTCTTTTAAACGATTGATTCCATAGAACATCATTGATTCATTTTGGGGCGAGGGGGTGTAACAACAGAAAGATGAAAATAATCAACGGATCAGGAATGCTCTGTGGAGAAGGAACAATTAACATTTCAAGTTGATGGTATTCCATTAGTATAAAGATAAGTTGTTGCTGATAACCAGGGCGTAGAGGAGAGAATATGAGATGGTAGCAGTGTTAATTTAGAGATGGCCAGGGCGGCTTATAAATCGTTCAAGTATATTTGATTTCTAACTTTTTTTAGTCAACCTTGGATGACATTTCTTTCTCCACGAGTCTTGCCTGAACTGAATACTGTTTTTATTTCAGCATCTGCAATTTTGTTTTCGCTTTTGCTTGTTGAATGCTTCATCAACATGGTAGACAGCACTTTATTAGCAACCTTTCTGGCCAAGGCACAGCAGTGTCTGCTGCTGCCACTCATTTCCCACTTTAAAATAATCACTAGACTAGTTTGTTCTTCAAAATAAAAATCCAATTATGTTTGTTGGATATTACAGTTTAGAAATTAGATATTGATATTTTTCTATGCACAACTTAATTAATATAATCAGTGTTTGTTTAAGACTGAGTTAATTTGTTTTCCTTAGTGAAATTACATACAAACTTAGATACAAATTTATACAGTTTATGCAGCCAGTGCTTCGTTCACTTTTTCTTTATAGCGAGTGACCTTTGACAAATCCCATGATTCCTTGGAATACCGAACTCACTTTTTCCAATGTAGGCCACTCAGGAACACTGTAGACTTTGAAAGGTATGCAAAAACTGATGGCATGTTTTCCCTTGCAGTCAGCCGCTAATATTTTAATTAAGGTGCTTCAGTGAACATTACTTGCAGCTCACCTCTCTTTCGGATGTATGCAAGGGTTTACAACAATGCCAGCAGCCTCCTCGTTACCATCTTCCCCAGCTGGATTTAGTACCATATTGTGCAACTTGTGGAGCTATTTCAATCTTGTTGCCTGTCCCTCAGCCTCCTCCCTCTCCAGCTACCTGACCCTCAGTCACTCCCTCTTCTCTGGCTATCTGTGCCAGTAAGTGTCAGCAGCGCACAGAATTGAGTGTGATCCTGCGGGAAAGCACACATCCCAATTTAACATACACATCTTTTGGTACATATCAAGTGGCTTTCAGGTTAATTTCACGTTTTTTAAATTTCCAGGAAACCGATTCAGCAGCGGTGCAGAGTAACAATTGTTCAGTGTACCCAAAAGAGCAAAATTCAATTTGTCTTCCAACATCTTTTACAAATGCACTGTGCACAGTCTTTTAGCTTTTTATTTTGTCCAAAGCTGACATTTTGTCCTTAATAATTCAATCATATTATTCCCACAAACTATGTTATTTTGTTATGCCCCAATGTGGTACTCTCTTTTGATTATTAACATGTTGCTGTTCTCCGAGTCCCTTGGTCTGAGACCAAGCAACCAGAAAGAAAATGGAAAATAATATGAATCAGGATTCCAACTGCTTGTTGCTATCCAGTTCTTTCCCAGGGCCCCTGTGCACTTGTAGGGTTTGAATAAATAATTCATGGCAAAGTTTGTCTGGTACAAATAGTCCTACTCAAAATTAAGCGTTGGACAAAAAACAAAAAGAGAACAATTGTAAATAAAAATAAAAGCTTTTCAGAACACTATTAGCCAGTTGGTTTATTTTTCATTCTGTCTTACAAGACATATGATTGAAGCCAAATCAAAAAGATTTAAGGCAAACTGGGATTAATGGATAAAATATTTCAGTTTTCAAACATCATGGAAGAGAAATGTCCAGATCTATAAGCCTCACCTCTAGACAGCTTAAGTAATGCTGAACCTTTCTAAGTCACTGGTCAGACTGCATTTGACCAGTCAGTCAATGCCATTGGACTTTTAGGAAAATTATATCCCAATCTTTCTGTCAACTGTCTGTGGAAGATGGATGGAAAAAATGAATACATAATATTTAAACCTGATTCAAAATAATCATTAAATGATACACAGCAATGCAAGTGAAACTTCTAGTGGAAGAGGGGCACAATTGATGAGAATCAGGAGAGTAAGTCATAACTGTAAGATTACAAGCCAACACAGTGGTCACAATCCAACATCATCCCCGTCCCCAAATCTGGGAGCCTGAACAAGACTGACAACTATCGTGGCATCTGCCTGACATGTGTCTTGGCCAAAGTCTAGAACCGCTTGATTCTCAGCCGGATTAGGGCTGCTATCGACCAGAAACTACGTTACAATCAGAACGGCTTCAGAGACAAGAGGAACACAGTCACACAGTTCCTTGCCCTCCGAAGAATCATTGAGGTGAAGAATAACAACCTGCCACCCGTCCTAACCTTCATAGACTTCAAGAAGGCGTTTGACTCGATTCATCGATGCAAAATTGTGGAGATTTTGAAGGCTTATGGTATCCCTCTTCGTCTCCTGAGAGCCATTGAGCATATGCACTTGGGCACCACGGCCAAGGTTGTCACCCCGGATGGCGAGAGCAAAGTGTTCGAAGTGTTAGAGATCCTCGCGGGGGTCTTACAGGAGGACACGCAGGCACCCTTTCTCTTCATCATTGTCCTTGATTATGCAATGAGGCAGGCGCTCAAGGAACATGAGGACCTCGGCTTCCCAATCACTCCAAGGTGTTCGAGAAGAATCGGGCCAGTCAACTTGTCAGACCTCAACTTCACTGATGGCATCGTCCTGCTGTCAGACCAGATTAGGGAGGCACAGGAACTGCTTGGCAGGGTCAAGACAGAGTGCGAGAAAGTAGGCCTCCACCTCAATGCCAAGAACCAATGGAGTACATGGCGTTCAACGTTGGTGACCATGAGCCTCTAAAGACAAGTCGTGTTGCATCTCACAAGAAAGTGGAGGGCTTCAAGTTCCTGGGAGCGAGGATGCAGAGCTCGGGGAAAGACATCAAGGTCCAGAAAGCGCTTGCATGGAAAGCCCTCAATAACATGGGGAAAATCTGGACATCTCGGATGTCTAAGAGTCTCAAACTGAGATTCTTCCATGCAACTGTAGAGACCATATTATTGTACGGGTGTGACGCATGGACTCTCAATCGAGCACTGTCCAAGTCTCTCAATGCTCCTACACCCGAATGCCCAGAAAAGTTAAAAATGTCAGTTGTGGGGACCACATCACCAACGCCCAGCTCTATGAGGAGATTCCACCTCTGACCGAGAAGATCAGGTCGAGGATAAGGCTCGCTGGTCACTGCCACCGCCACCCAGAAATGCCAGCAAAAAGGTTGTGCTGTGGGAACCCACCCATGGAAGACGTGACCCGGTACGGCCAATCAAGACGATGCTGAAGACGTTGATGGAAGACACATGTGTAGAGACAAAAGAGCTTACCAGCTGCATGAAGGACAGAGATGTGTGGTGTGTGTGTCAGTGTGCCCGTCGGAAACCGGCATCACTGCGTCGCTAATGTTTTCAACGATAATAAGTTAAAAACAAAGATTGAGATAAACGGGCACTTGATGGTCACCGTAGACCTATTGGTAAAAAGGCCCATTTACATTCTGTACACAAAGTTCTATACTGTTGAATTTCATTCAATGTTTCTCATTACAGATACGTTTAATCGGGCCATATTATTGTACGGGTGTGACGCATGGACTCTCAATCGAGCACTGTCCAAGTCTCTCAATGCTCCTACACCGAATGCCCAGAAAAGTTAAAAATGTCAGTTGTGGGGACCACATCACCAACGCCCAGCTCTATGAGGAGATTCCACCTCTGACCGAGAAGATCAGGTCGAGGATAAGGCTCGCTGGTCACTGCCACCGCCACCCAGAAATGCCAGCAAAAAGGCTGTGCTGTGGGAACCCACCCATGGAAGACGTGACCCGGTACGGCCAATCAAGACGATGCTGAAGACGTTGATGGAAGACACATGTGTAGAGACAAAAGAGCTTACCAGCTGCATGAAGGACAGAGATGTGTGGTGTGTGTGTCAGTGTGCCCGTCGGAAACCGGCATCACTGCGTCGCTAATGTTTTCAACGATAATAAGTTAAAAACAAAGATTGAGATAAACGGGCACTTGATGGTCACCGTAGACCTATTGGTAAAAAGGCCCATTTACATTCTGTACACAAAGTTCTATACTGTTGAATTTCATTCAATGTTTCTCATTACAGATACGTTTAATCGGGCCATATTATTGTACGGGTGTGACGCATGGACTCTCAATCGAGCACTGTCCAAGTCTCTCAATGCTCCTACACCCGAATGCCCAGAAAAGTTAAAAATGTCAGTTGTGGGGACCACATCACCAACGCCCAGCTCTATGAGGAGATTCCACCTCTGACCGAGAAGATCAGGTCGAGGATAAGGCTCGCTGGTCACTGCCACCGCCACCCAGAAATGCCAGCAAAAAGGTTGTGCTGTGGGAACCCACCCATGGAAGACGTGACCCGGTACGGCCAATCAAGACGATGCTGAAGACGTTGATGGAAGACACATGTGTAGAGACAAAAGAGCTTACCAGCTGCATGAAGGACAGAGATGTGTGGTGTGTGTGTCAGTGTGCCCGTCGGAAACCGGCATCACTGCGTCGCTAATGTTTTCAACGATAATAAGTTAAAAACAAAGATTGAGATAAACGGGCACTTGATGGTCACCGTAGACCTATTGGTAAAAAGGCCCATTTACATTCTGTACACAAAGTTCTATACTGTTGAATTTCATTCAATGTTTCTCATTACAGATACGTTTAATGGAGCTCTCGTTCTCTGATGGAAAGGCTACTTAAATCAGAGCTAACTACAATCTTCTTTTCCATAGATAATAAACCATATTTTCAATTTTTTTGAAAAGTTTGTTTTAAAAAGATTCAAATAAATGAAACAAGAAAAATGACTATTTTCGTATATAGTAGTTAAATATATATTGATTCCACGTTAGGGTTCAACTTCTGCAATGTCTTCCAAATCTTAATAGCCCAATGAAATTTAGTGCCATCAGGAAGCGCTGAACACGATTGCAGTCGGAGCCACCTCAAAATGGGAGTGAATATGATCTTGGGAAATGTGGAAGCGCAAAACCACTGGTCCAAATTACTAGGTACAGGTCCACCGACGATTTTCCGGCACTCTTGGTTCCAGAGCCTTGTCAGATTATCCGTTTAGTAGGACAAACAGATGTCATGCAATAATAATTCAACAATACACATCACGCCCATAAATTTTACCCCTCTCGTGTCTCTAAAGCAGTTGACAAACCGTAAGCATCATACACCTGCTGCACGGAATCGCCACGGTCGAGTTGTTTCAACAGTTCTACCTTGTCTTGTATCGATTTGGACTTGTACCTATACTTGATAACACAACTGTCACTTGGACCTTGCTTAGTTAGAAGCCATAGTAAGGGTTCAATGTAAACAAAACAAGCTAAGAATTGCAAAAAATCACCACCGAGAACTGCAGATGTAACCAATTATCTTTGGGGACGGACCATGCGTCCCGAAAGAGGACGCACCACACATGATGCCATCCTTGGCCGCGCAGTGAATTTCAAAAGCACTTTTGTAATTTTGTCCAGATTATAGGAGGTGCCAGACCGTCAGTTGCTAGAACATTGGCGGTGGAACAGCACTCAATAGGAAAAAGTTACCTCCCTCCTTAATTAGAACAAAACATTTAATCTTTTGAAATTGCAGAAGCATTGAGAACAGATCACTTACATTCTATATATTATTCATATTGCCAAATTGACAAAGCTAAAATTAGCAATATTGTTTGAAAGACTTTACACAATTACATATTATGTTAAAGATCGATTAAAATTTAGAAATAAATCACGTAATAAAGTCTGCAAGTTACGATGGGATTCAGTTCCCGAGAACAGTTTGTGACTTGAACTGTTTGTAGTCCATACTGAACAAATACAGTATATGGGAGAGGATCCCAGAAAGAACAATGATTGGAGAGCAACTTGGCACAGGAAGTGCAGCCATCAGCTGGCTTCAGCGAATGAGCAAGTTTGCTCAGAGTCCCCACCTATGCTTGGCTCAACCCGACCCAACCCGATTGTTGCAGTTTGGGGACAAGGAAGGAAAAACAAGTGAAAACACCCTGTTCCTACCCGCAAGTTGTCGCCTGTAGCCCTGCTGCAGCTGACAATTCCATCCACATCCGTCCTGCTGACCTTTCAAATGCACGCCTGTATTTTTGTGTCTATCTTCGGTTTAAATCAGCATCTGCAGTTCCTTCCCACACATTTCATCTGCTCCACTGCAAAATCTCCTCAAGGTATGTCTACTTTGAAGAAATTCTCCTCCTCACTCCGACAAGCGTTCTCCAACATCCTCTCGCTGTGCCCCCTCTGCGATTCTTCCAGCTCTCCAATATCTTTCATTCATTGTTCTTTATCTCTCTACACCATCGCCTATATCTCTCGTTTCCCTTATCCCTAACCAGTCTGAAGAAGGGTCTCAACCCGAAACGTCACCTATTCCTTCTCTCCAGAGATGCTGCCTGACTCCAGCTTTGTGTCTCCCTTCAGTTTAAACCAGTATCTGCAGTTCCTTCCTACACACCTGTATATATTGGTTGTCCAAATTAGGACATTCATAATCCGAGGAGAACTGTGCATGTTGAATCAGATAACCTCAAGGTAATAAGCAGGTTCGGTATTCCGACTACGCATGCCCAGGTTATAGGTCACTCTCTATAAACACTCTCGGCAACCGTGCCGCCGCATGTACAGACCTGCGCCTCATCCGCAGCCAGGATCGAACCCGGGTCTCCTGCGGCGCAAGCGCTGTCGAACCACCACTGGACCATCCTCGTGCCCTCCCGTGTGCCCCACCGAAGATGTTCAGGACAACCCCATACCGACGGGAGTGGCGGCCCAGGCTTAAGCCAGCGCGGAGAAGAAGCGCTACCTCCACTGCTCCGGCTGGCTGTAGGCCTGGGCCGCCGCTCCCGTCGATCCAGGGATGTAGGTTAACCCAGCGGGACAGGCAGAGTTGAGCTGGAGTTAGCGCTTCTTCACCGCACCGCGCTGGCTGTAAGCCTGGGCCGCCGCTCCCGTCGGTCCAGGGCTGTCAGTTAACCCAGCGGAACAGGCAGAGTTGAGCTGGAGTTAGAGCTTCTTCTCCGCACTGGCTGTGGGCCTGGGCCACCGCTCTCGTCGAAAGTGTTTATAGCAAGTGACCTTTGACAAATCCCATGATTCCTTGCATTTTTCGGAATACCGAACTCACTTATTCATCTCAGATAATAGCCTAAAACATTTATCTCCAAAGGCTATCCAACATCTTCATCGACATTAAAAAATGTAATAAAATTTAGCTACAGAACCTTTCATTTTAAGGATTTCATTTTACCTCCATTGCAATCTATTAAACAAATAAATGGCAATATGACCAGCTGTTGGAAGGTGGGGAAAAATATATACGGAAAAAACTTTTTTCCCTGGTGGCATGTAGTCGGCCTCCAATCGGCTTCACAAAACTTCTCTCTTGCCAAGAAGGACAACAGATAAGAGCCAGCATTTACCAATCCATACCATTTTGTAGCAAAGCACGTTGTCTGACGTTATGTAAACCGCACCATTTAATACTGAAATGAGACACCCATTTTTACCGTAGCCATTCTGTATCTCTGTCTCATGTATTTAACGTTTCAGCATCTACCTGAATATATAATCATTTTAAAATAAAACCTTTGCAACTGCAAGCTGTTCCTCAATATCATAAACTGCTTCAGGTAACTAGGTAATATAGTTTACACTTAAGTTACCCAATTCAGATTAACAGTTTAGTAAAAAAAAAAATGCAATAAATTATTTGGTTTTTCAGAATTCGTCAACAAAGTCATTCTTTACTTAGATCAGTGAATCTAACTGGATCAGGTTTCAGCCATGCAGTCTAATTTGTCTTATTACAGTTGAAAGAGCTGCGCTGAATAATCAACTGCTGGCCAAGGGAAAAAAAATTCAGTCAAGATCACAGCATTTCAAAGCAATCTTAAAAAATACCAAAGTTACAGAATGCTTTCAAATGTATTAGGCTAAAGAAAGTTATATTTAAGAGCTGTTAGGGGGATCATATTATTGCTGATATTCTATGAACTATTGCTTAAAATGTCATATAATGCACAAATAGAAACATAGGAAATAGGTGCAGGAGGAGACCATTTGGCCCTTCGAGCCAGCACCGCCATTCATTGTGATCATGGCTGATCGTCCCCTATCAATAACCCGTGCATGCCTTCTCCCCATATCCCTCCACTAGCTCAACTAACTCCCCTAGAGCTCTATCCAACTCTCTCTTAAATCCATCCAGTGATTTGGCCTCCACTGCCCTCTGTGGCAGGGAATTCCATAAATTCACAACTTCCTGGGTAAAAAAGTTTTTTCTCAGCTCAGTCTTAAATGACCTCCCCTTTACTCTAAGACTGTGGCCCCTGGTTCTGGACACGCCCAACAATGGGAACATTTTTCCTGCATCTAGCTTATCCAGTCCTTTTATAATTTTATATGTTTCTATAAGATCCCCCCTCATCCTTCTAAACTCCAGTGAATACAAGCCTAGTCTTTTCAATCTTTCCTCATATGACAGTCCCGCCATCCCAGGGATCAATCTCGTGAACTTACGCTGCACTGCCTCAATCACAAGGATGTCCTTCCTCAAATTAGGAGACCAAAACTGTACACAATACTCCAGATGTGGTCTCACCAGAGCCCTATACAACTGCAGAAGAACCTCTTTACTCCTATACTGAAATCCTCTTGTTATGAAGGCCAACATTCCATTAGCTTTCTTCACTGCCTGCTGTGCCTGCACGTCAACTTTCATTGACAGGTGTACAAGGACACCCAGGTCTCGCTGTATCTCCCCCTTACCAAACCTAACCCCATTGACATAATAATCTGCCCACTTGTTTTTGCTGCCAAACCTCACATTTATCTATATTATACTGCACATGCCACGTATCTGTCCAGTCACTCAACCTGTCCAGGTCACCCTGCAACCTCCTAACATCCTCTTCACAGTTCACACTGCCACCCAAACTTGCTAGTGTTGCTCCTAATTCCCTCTTCCAAATCATTAATATATATGGTAAACAGTTGCGGCCCCAACACCGAGCCTTGCGGCACTCCACTCGCCATTGCCTGCCATTCTAAAAAGGACCTGTTCACTCCTACTCTTTGCTGCCGGTCTGCCAACCAATTTTCTATCCATGTCAACACCCTACCCCCAATACCATGTGCTCTAATTTTAGTCACCAGTCTCCAGTGCGGGACCTTATCAAAGGCTTTCTGAAAGTCTAGATACATTACATCCACTGGCACCCCTTCATCCATTTTACTTGTCACATCCTCAAAAAAATTCCAGATTTCCCTTTCATAAAGCTATCCAAATGCCCCATTATTACCTCTTTAATAATTGACTCCAGCATCTTTCCCACCACCGAAGTCAGGCTATCTGGTCTGTAATTCCCTGTTTTTTCTCTCGCTCCTTTCTTGAAAAGTGGGATAACATTAGCTATCCTCCAATCCACAGGAACTGATCCTGAATCTATTGAAAATGATCACCAATGCGTCCACTACTTCTAGAGCCACCTCCCTGAGGACCCTGGGATGCAGACCATCAGGGGATTTATCATCCTTCAGTCCCATTAGCCTACCCAATACTATTTCTCGCCTAATGAACATTTCTTTCAGTTCCTCTACCCCCTTACGTCCTCTGACCTCCAGTACATCTGGGAGATTGTCCTCCTTAGTGAAGACAGATCCAAAGTACCTATTCAACTCTTCTGCCATTTCCTTGTTGCCCATAATAATTTCACCCGTGCCTGCCTTCAAGGGACCCAGATTTGACTTTGCTACTCTTTTTCCCTTAACATATTTAAAGAAGCTCTTACTGTCCTTCTTTATATTCCTGGCCAGCTTCCCCTCGTACTTCATCTTTTCAGCCCGTATTGCCCGTTTTGTTTCCTTCTGTTCTCCTATGAAAGTTTCCAAATCCTCTGATTCCGGCTACTCTTTGCTGTGTTGTACATCTTTTCTTTTAGTTTTATTCTATCCCTAACTTCTCTTGTCATATTAGAGCTTGTACAAGCAGACTACATTGCAGTTCTTAAGGGTGGCACAATGGTGCAGTGGTAGAATTGCATGCAAAAAGCAGCTTTTCATTGTATATAAACTAAACTAAACCAAAGAGGCTTGTTATTTATTTTAAAAGTTCTAAATTTTGAATCAGGGTTTGCCACTAATGCTTGTGATGCAATGCTCCTGTTGGAAGCCATACGGTGTAAGCAGCATCCCTTTCCTTCTTTTGCCGCAAACTTACTGTCAAGATTACCTGTGAACCTTAGACATAACCAAAGGAAACACCTCTTACTCTATGAAGGAAGTCTGAAATCAAACGTAACATACATTAGCATCCTACCAAAAGTAATCAATAACATTGATAGACAATAACATTGATAGATTGTTTGCCTTTATCTGAGGAGGTCTGGATTGCTGGGGACAGAACATCAAATCTCAGTTGTACAATGCTTTAGGCAGACCCTTACTTGAAATACAACATTACGGTGTGGGTGTTCTTCACAGTAAAGATATATTGGCCTGAGCATTGATCCACAAGAGCTTGATGATTGGTCGGCAACCAATGCAGCCCGTAACCCGAAATCATCCAGCTCACAGGCGTATTTTTTTTTTCTGTAATTATCCGGCCCTCCAACTTCCATCATCTCCGGTACCTCCCGGGCCAGAGGCCGCAATGCCCAGGAACGGTGACGCAAGGACTCTTGCGCTGGCGGTCGCAATCGCGGAACTGCCGAGCAGTGCCGAGCTCTGGCTGTACCGCATCATGCGCAAAGCCTCAGTGAGCAAACAAATTAATGGAATGGATTTGCCAATTTTCTGGCGAAAGAAAAATCTCACAAACTGGAAATAGTTTAAACTGTTTCTTTGTGGTTTTCCAAAGAAATGGATAATGGCAAAGCCAAAACCACAATTCCCCAAGTGACATCATGAGAACCTTTTCAAGATCACACCGCAATCACTTCAATGTCTCTGATGAAAGACAGCACCTCCACTCCCAATGTCGCACTAAAGTGTTAGTACATAATGGACGTTGAAGTCTTGGAGTTGAATCTAAACAGCCTAACTGTTGAGTCAGTGGTGAAATTCATACCAAGCCCGTTTATAATTTACAAATACATGTTGAAAGACTGCAAGTCTGCAAAAAAATTCAAGTACCGTATTTCCCAGCAATGAAGCCACCACCTCAGCGCCTTCTGCTGGCCCGCCAACCAGCCACGGTGTCCTTTGGCACAGGCGCAACCTGTGGAGGTGGTGGTTGGGGGGAGGTCCCTCTCCCCCCCTCTCTCCCTCTCTCTCCTAGTCCCGGTCTCGCAGGCGACCTGGGCGCTACAGCCAGTCCCGGGCTCACAGGTGACCTGGACACTACAGCAAATCCCGGGGCAGGCGACCTGGGAACTGCAGCTAGTCCCGGGGATGCGAGGGAACTGGAAACTGAAGCCAGTCCCGGGGATGCGAGGGAACTGGAAACTGAAGCCAGTCCCGGGGACGCGAGGGATCGGGGAACTACAGCCAGGCCTGGGGCACGCAGGAGATGTTGCCGACATCTGGACAAAACTAAACCCTTGATCCTGTCCTATCAACTTAAATTGGGGGTGCATCTTCGATGCAGGTGCGTCTTCATTGCCGGGAAATACGGTACTTCTCAATTTTTGTTGTGGCAAATGTCTCACGCTATTTATTATAGGTGGTCATAGATACTTACCCCCTTGATCTGAAACCCCCTGATTCTAAACACCCAAACGAGGCAAAACATCAACTTTGTCTACCTTGACAAGCATTTTATCAATTTTAGACATGTCAATGAAATGACATTGCTCATTCTTTTCTGCCCAGTTTGCTTAATCTCTCCTATATGGTAAAAGCACTATGCAAGAATGCAATATAATAAATGTTCGAAAACAGTTCCCTTCTCCAATAGACAAGACCTGTAATCAATATTCCACAACGCAGAGTCACCAGGTCGTTACATAATTACAGGAAGAATTTTCTACATGTACTTTTTACAATAAAGGCCAAGGCACCATTTGCTTTTTTAATGGTACCTTGGTTTACTGGATGAATAAAAGCACATAGATCCCTTTGAACAGCAACACTTTTCAATCTCCCAACATTAAAAAATCTCACTATTTAGAACTTTTCCATATTGTATCTGCTGTGTGTTTGGTCATTCATTTCATCTAGCTCTGTTTTCCTCCTCACAGTCCACCTTGCCAATTAGCTTAAGTGTTAGCAGGTGAGCCATTTCCCTGGCCTTCCAGCTACAATGTTAAGGGTGTATTCATTCAAACCTCTGCACACCGGTAAGCATAATTCATAATTGTGAAATACTGTTAATTGTAGTGACACAGAGGCCGAGCTTCCTCCATATTCTAAATACATAGGTCATGTTTACCACTCAGTTAAGAGCTTTTGTGTTCATTCTGTCTTTGTTTATAAACAGAGTAGGTTCAGCAAAATATTAGGAGGAAATTCATGCTCAACTTCGCAAAGCAAAATGGAGCAATTAAAACATGCAAGCGCATATTCCCCAAATGTAATTTTTTAAGCCAATGTTACTTTAACAGTAACACTTTATTTAATTACATCAGAAAATCCATTCAAGGCAACAAATGTTGAAAGCTTATAACTGGAGCTGAGTGATAGATAAGGTGGCAAATACTTGTATTGTCATCAAAAGCAACTTTGGACTGCCAGAGAGTAGTTTCAACGATCTTGAATGTTTAGGTGACTGCACAGCTTACTGCCTAATTACTACAGAATTCTTGATCAATTCCCAGTATTTAGTTATTCCCTTTGTATTCAAATATCTTTTCTTGATGATCCATAGTGCTCAAAATGTAAAATCATTCAAAGACTTAAAACCTTCTGTAAGAAGAAATTTATCGTCAACTGCTATTTACATTCCCAACTCTTTGCACGGAGATTCTGTTCAATAGACTTATGCAATGGAGGAAACAGCCTCTCTACCTTAAAAAGTCAACAGATTATTTTACTTCCTAACTGCATACTGTATCTCCACCATACATGTGTGTTCCATAGAAGCACAATCAAATCGATCAACCAACATTTTCATTTCTCACCTTTTAAGATGATAATTATTCTATTCTTTCTACAAAAATAACGTCACAATTTTCAACAGTACACTTTAATGCCACATTGTCTGCACTACCCACATACACCAATATAAAATCTTTGTATGTGTACCAGCTCACTTTGCTACATGGTTTTATGTTGTCAACAAGGTTGGATGTAATAAGTTCAGTGTTAGATTGTAAACATCTTGGTATCAGCCTGGTATTTGGTAATATATATTGATATTTTACCAATGAAATAAGACAAGTATTCCTGTTTATAACATTAATATTTCTACTTGTCATATCTAATTATTGCTTATTACACCGATAAACCTGCATGACAAGTCATCGCTAGATTCTGCAAATATCCATTTCCTCTGAAGGTCATTACATCTGACACAAGAAATATGGCAGAAGTACACGAGCACAATTAGATAATTAGGTTTAGGTTTATTGTCACGTGTACCGAGGTACAGTGAAAAGCTTTGTTTTTTGCATGCTATCCAATCAGATACTATACACAAATATAATCAAGTCAGTTCTGATATAAAGGTACATAACAATAGCAGAAAAACCCAGAATCAATAAAGTGAAAAAAGTCACAATGGAAACCAAAAATAAAATCCAAAGATCACAAAAAGCTTTGGAAACAATTCAAACTGGACAGCGATTTAATTAAAAGCTTAACTGTAAATTCTGCCTTAATAATAAATAATTAAAGTAGTCCATAAAACCTATATGACATTTTGCGAATCTTACGCACAATGTTATCTAAGGTTTGTGTACAATAAGAAAAAACTGAACCTGCATCATGGTGCGGGTTGGGGGGGGGGGGGGGGGGGGGGGTGGAGTATCATTAAAAAAAAATGATCAATCATTTTTGAAGCAACCAGATTTATAAATAAATTGAATAACTTTAATTACAAGTACATTGCTTTTTACACAACTGAATACAATTCTCCCAAACCGCACAAAACAAAGGCATTTCACGAAAACTAAAGCAGAGAACGCTTCACAAAATGAAAATGCAAATATCAAATTCCAAATGATCAACTCATAGCGGAGAGACTCAAAAGAAAGATTTATTTATTTTTTTAATTAACTCGATCCTGAGCAATTGCGTTATTTTGGACGATAACGGTCAATTGATAGATAATTACTCTCCAGTCCCTCAAATGCAGTGATTTGCCTCCTCGGTGGCTACAATTTCGTATTTACTTGTACTTGTGTCCATTGTTAATGAAGGCAATTTCGCAGAAGCTTTTAAATTGTGTTATGTTCATTGGGTTTAATGAGGATTCTCGGCCTGATCGGGGTGGGGCCTGCGCCGGCCGTATTTTCAGGGAGGCCCGGCACGATGAGCCCCCGGCCCGGCCCGGCCCGGCCCGGCCACGGTTCCCCTACCTGTCGGTGCGCTGTCCAAAATGCGCAGGTCGTAAGCCCCGGAGCAGCGGTAGTTGGCGGCGGTGCCGTTATCCCAGACCACCACCACCTCCTCGGCGCTCTCGAAGCTTCTGACGGTGCCCACATGCCCCTCGCCCCCGTCCTGTTTGCCCCACTTCCAGTCAGGGCCCCGCACCACTCGGGCCCCCACTCCCTCCATCATGGCCCGGTTGTTCCTGGCGCCGCTCATGATGACCCGAGGAGTGGCGGGGGGGGGGTGGGGATGGGGGCGGCGGCGGCGGCCTCGGCCTGCAACCGGGGCTGGGAAATCCGGGACCTCCACACAATCGAAAAAGGGAGAGGAGGGCGGCACCGCGCATGTGCGGCCGCAGCCTGTTGGCAGTGGCGCCGCCGCCATGTTTGATGCTGGCAACGCGTCCATCTGTCGGATCATTCTGACGTCAAGAGAGATGACTCTCGCTCTTCATAGGGGGGGGGGGGGGAGACTGTAAACCTGAATCAGGGATAAACCAGAATCTGGGATAAACCTGAATCAAGGATAAACACATTAACAGTTGAGACCGGCTTGCACTTTACGGTAAGTTCAGTATAGCAGGTTCAGGAACAGCTACTTCCCCACAGCCATCAGGCTATCAAACACCACAACCTCAACAAAACCACCACAAAAAAAAAAGGGGGGTACAAAATTGGACTGGGACAATTTTACTAGTGTGCGAAAGCAAGCCGATCGTGCAATTAGGAGTGCTCAGAGACAACATGTTTCCTCTATTCTTGGGGGAGAACAACCCAAGGCTTTTTGGAGATATGTGAAATCCAGACGGACAGACAAAACTGGTGCCCAGATGCTAAAAGTGAACAACTGCCTGATCATTGAGGACCGGGCGAAAGCAGAAGCTCTTTGCGAACCAATTCCCAACGTTCCGGGAAGATGTGGAGCCTCAGTCCTTCCGCCCAGCCCCTGATATGCCTGCCTGTGAGATAACTTTATGTAATGCTTTCACCTCGAGACACCGGCAATCATCCCCCTTTATACACCAGAATCTTACTTCAACCTCCCCTCCGGACCGTACATCCCTGTGGAACATGTTCATTGGTAATGAGCAATTTCTTCATTCATTTCCAGTCCTTCCGCTAAAGCTAAGCTATATGACAAGGGGTCCCATTCTATCACTCCCTTCCATGATAGGATCTCTCATACATCCCTTCCACTTCTGATATGCTTACTGCTATCTAAAAACTGTGTTAGAGGTTGATAGGTGTCAAGAAGTTATTGCTCAACATTTAATACCACAAAAGCAATTGGACCAGATCAGATACAAAATCAAGCCTCAAGATCGCAGCCGAAGAACTGGCTCCAGTTTTACAGTTCATTTTTCAACAATCGCTTGACTCGGGCGATGTACCGCTGGATTGGAGGAAGGCCAACATCACTCCTCTCTTTAAGTAGGGTTCAACCACCAACCCAGCGATTATCGTCCTGTTTCACTAACAAGTACTTGGTGTAAATTGCTGGAGCATATCATTGATAGTAATCTGATGCGTCACGTGAGCAAACATAATATTCCTTGCCGACAACCAACATGCATTTAGGAGGCATAGATCATGCGAGTCTCAGCTTATCCTGACAACAAATGACCTGGCCAAGCACCTTGACAGTAACGTCATCATGGATTTAGTTGTACTGGACTTTTCTAAAGCATTTGATGTCATCCCACACCAGAGACTGCTTCGGAAGCTTGACTTCTACGGTATTCGTTCCATCACAAAACTATGGATTTCCAGTTTCCTGACAAAACATCTTCAGCGCGTGTGTGTGAACGGAAAGAGCTCCAATTGGCACCCAGTGTTGAGTGGTACACGCCAGGGCACAGTACTTGGCCCACACTTATTTTTGCTTTACATCAATGACATCCATGAAAAAGTCGCAAGTACGACTAGACTATTCGCTGATGATTGTTTGCTGTACCATCCAATTAAGTCAGCTGATGATGAAGATGCTCTCCAGAAAGATCTCGATACTATATTGAGTGGTCACAACAATGGGGCATGCAGTTCAACCCTTCCAAATGTGAAACCATGCGTGTCACCAGAAAGAGGAATCCAGGCGTCACATCTTACAACATACTTGGTGTCAACCTTGAAGAGTCCAAATAAACCAAGTATCTTGGCATCAAATTGCAGAATGATCTACGTTGGAACGGTCAGACTCATCATGCAACTGTGAAAGCAACAGGTGTCCTAAACTTCCAGAGGCGCAACTTCCATCATTGTTTAGCTTCTGTCAAGGAGAAGCTGTATTTCACCCTCGTTAGACCTCATCTGGACTACGCAGTTGCAGCTTGGGACCCATACACGGATAAAAACATTTCATCCATCGAACGTGTCCAAAGACAGGCCGCTCGATTTGTTGCTGACACCTACGAGAGTTCGAGATGTGAGAGTGTCACCAAACTTCTGAATTCTCTGGGGTGGAACCCATCTCCAAGGCAGACGTGAAGCTCACATTTGACCTGTTTTTTACAAAATGTTAAATGGTCAGCTAGACATAGATCACAAGACCTACACCAACCCCAAACCAATTAGGAGCAGACAAGGGCATTCGATCCAATTTGTGGTCCCAGCCACAAAGACAGATGTGTACAGCAATTCGTTCTTCCCACGCACTATTAAAGCATGGAATAATCTCCACCAAACCTCGGTTGCCCAGCCAGATGCAACTAAATTTAAAGTGGCACTTTCTTCCCAATAACCCTCTCTGGCTAAACCCCTCCCTTCACCACCTCCAGTTTAAATTCCAGTTGGAATATTTTGGAGGACCAAGTAACCAAGAACCTCCAAATAAGCTCTGAGGGGATAAGCATGAGCATTGGTTTTGTCTTTTTTTTTGCACTATTATTGTAGCAATGTTACAAACTTTTGAGATTTTAAAAATCAAATCTGCAATTTATTCCATCAGATAAAACATAATAAGAAGTTTAATTTGACACCTATTTCACTTTCATATCTTCAGTATTAAAACAGTTATGGCCATTTTCATACTCGGAAATTAGCATCTTGTTCCCTTTCACGGCAGTCGGGTCACGACCCATGACCCGTACTGTTGCTACTCTACTCTAACTAGAGTACACGCGATGAACTGCAGGTAAGCACTTACCATTGTTTCCAGCGTAGCGGGCCCGTTAAAACCTGCCGAAATTGTCAATTTTTGCGCTGTAAATAATTATGGAAATCGGGATAAGCGCAAGAGACATTTAGCCTACTTCAGAATTCCAAAAGTGAGGAGAAATGATGGTAGATAGAAGCGAGAGCTGAAGGGACAACAACAGCTAAAGCATTTGGCGAACATTGGCCGTTTGCTCACTGCATTTCATCAACTAAGACATTATTTGTGTTTTTTCTCGATTCCTTTGGGCATCTAAAAAGTTTCAGAAGTGAGTCTGGCTGTAAATTTTTTAAATTACCCATGGTTCTCAAATGGGTTTTTACATACAAAAGAAAACGCCTCTGAAGCAAAATTTACAGCCAGATTTATCACTTCTGAGACTTTTTGACACCAAAGGAACCCAGAAAAACCACAAATAATGCCTTACTGTTGATGAAATGCAGTGAGCAAACGCGATAATTCCCAATATTTTCAATTCCGATATCTGTACGGCCAATGTTCGCCAAGCACTTTAGCTGTTGTTGCCCCTTCAGCTCACGCTTCTCTTTACCTTCATTTAGCTTCACTTTTGGAATTCTGAAGTTGGGTACATGTCTCTCACACTTATTTATAGCGCAAAAATTCAACATTTTGCCGGTTTTTAACAGGTAAGAAAGTGCGCGTTTCTTGCATTAATAACATATACCGGAAGTTACGGATGTCCTCCAGATGGATTGAGCGTCTCCGTGCGTCAAGCCCTATGACCCAGTGACCTTAAGTGCAACCCCCCTATTGCTTTTCCATTGACAACACAAAAGCTGTGGTTGAGGACAGTCAAAAGCCCATAACATTCTTAAAAATTAAGAGAACTGAATGAAATTTTCAGTTATTATAGATTGAGGCATTCTGAAACAAATCTAAAACATCTTACTTGGATGACCTGAAATTAAAGCCTATAATTAGTTAGTTACCTAATTGTAGCTAATTACAAAATTGACCGTTGTGACGGAAATAGTAATAAACACTCAGACTGCCTTGAAAAATGTGATATTCTCAAGATCAGAACTTTAATATTATTGTATTATATGCTGTAAGTCCATAACAGATAGGTAAATAAATTACAATTTCTAGCAATAGACCAAGTCTTTATGGAGAAGATCAGTTGCTAGCTGGTACATTGGCGTATAATAATCAGTTGCATCATCATACTCCTCAGATTGTAACCAATAAGCAACTCTGTCCACCTTGTTTTTCCTCAACTTTTCAATTTTGGCATTGTAAACTACAAGTTGTTGCTCTTCAAACCATGCATGACATGCCTTTCTGCCCACTACTTTCCCATTACGAATGTCCTGTAGATTTCATTTCCTAAGAAAAGGATATTTTTTTTAAATAGCCTAAGTATCCAAATAACAAACTAATCCCATTCACACAAGAATTCACAATATAACATGATTTTTAAATCTCACTATCATGAACATATACCAGATGGGAGGAATTTAATGTTTAATTCCCATAAATTAATCTAGAAACATCCACTTTCAATATAATCAAAATGATTATTTTTTGCACAATAAATGTGGCTAAAGCTGTTGTGTATATTTAGTAAAAAATATTGATTATGGATGGACAATTACACAAAATATAGATGGTTTAGATGTTCTTATGACATGATTGTCCAAAAAAAAAGAGAATTTTAATAATCTTGTGAGTTGGTGTTTCTGGAATACGATCGATTAGAACATTGCATTTGTGGTGAATTTGAACCCCATATCGGCAGGAAAGACCCTACCGGTTCGTATTGGGCCCAAATCACATTTTTCGCAACGTAAAATTAGAATAAAGCCAACCCAAGAAGTAAGATTATATGTAAAATACACGACTTACCCTTTCTTTTGTCCTCATATTGCGATCCGTCACGCTGTAGGCGTTGAGGGCTTTCAAAGTCGCTTTCTATTTTAATCAAACTATTAAATTATACAGCGATTTTTAAAAAATTTTAAAAACAGGAACGGGAGTCTGATTGATTTTTCTTCATCGACTCGCAGCCTGAGAAAATCCCTCTCCGATAAGTGATACAAACATGCATTTTAATCCCTTCCTCCCAAAGGCGCCAGTCGTGCACACGGCCAGTGGCAGAACTGCAGCGCTGCTGAAGGTAGGTTTTGTAACATCGCTATATATATATATATAATACACACACACACACACACACACACACACACACACAAGCATATATGTGTGTGTGTGTGTATATATTCATACACAGACTGAACTTTTTTTCTTTTAGTTTAGACATACAACATGTAAACAGGCCCTTCAGCCCACTAAGTCCACGCCGACCAGCGATCCCCACATATTAACACTATCCTATACATCCACTAAGGACAATTTATATTTGTACAATGCTAATTAACCTTCAAACATGTACGTCTTTGGAGTGTGGAAGGAGACCAGAGACCAGTAGAAAACCCACACGTTCACGGAGAGAACGTACAAACTCCATACAGACAGCACCCATATTCAGGATCAAACCCTGGTCTCTGACGCTGAAAGCACCGTAAGGCAGCAACTCTATCACTGCGCCCTATGCCGCAGCGGTATATATATTGTTTGCAGAGTACTATGTTTACATATTTAGTTGGGTTGCTGCAAGTAAGAATGTCTTTGTTCCAACTGGAACATATGACCAAACCACTCTTGTCTCCCTTCTACCCTCTTTAGACCTTTTTAGGGGGAGGGGGTGCAATGTTGGGGGAGGGGGGGTTTGGTTTGTGGGGGAGGGGGTGTGGGGGAGGGGGGTGTGGGGGAGGGGGTGTGGGGGGAGGGAGGTTGTGGGGTGGGGTGGGGGAGGAAAGGGGCTGTGTGGGAAAGAGGGGGTGTGTGAGGGAGGGGGGGGATGGGGGTGCGGGGAATGGGGGTGAGGGGAGGGGGGGCTCAGACTCTGCTCATCCCGCACCTACAGCTTTCGGGCTCACTCAGCAGATCCCGGTCCCACTCCGGCTTCACTCAGAGGCTTCCGGTTCAACTCAGCAGCTTCTGGCTGGTCGTGCTGGTCGCCGCAGAAGCAGACCACAGACTGCTCACTCTCCTCGAGCTGCTCACTCTCCGCGAGCTGCTGACTCTCCTCGAGCTGCTGACTCTCCGCGAGCTGCTGACTCTCCGCGAGCTGCTGACTCTTCCCGAGCTGCTGACTCTCCGCGAGCTGCTCAATACACTGGGCCCCTTCAGCTTTTTATTCTCCTCGCAGTGTTATTGACAGCAGATTCTGGAAGGGGCGGTTTTTACGATTTTTAAACCCTCATAACCTTTGTACTATTTCACCGATTGGAACAAAACTCATTTGACTTGCAGCAGTGGAGAATGGTGAGTAAGGTGGTGAAAAATCGTAGAGCTATGGGGGATCGTTTTTGCACAAATTTAAATACAATCCCGACCGGAAGTGGTCAAGATGAGAGTTTTAGTAATAGTATAGAGAGACTAGACCAAGGAGGGGTCCTTTGGGTCCCATCCCCTCAACACGAGGTTGCGGTGGGGGGGGGTGGGGCGGATGCGGCGTCACACACACAGTAACCACCCCCCCCACAAACACACACACACACACACTAATGATCCCCCACACAAGCACACACTAACCACCCCCCTTGATATATTAATATTATTCATTCGCTCCTTTTACCCCATCCCCGCCCTATCCACTCACGCATAGCCCCCAACTCACAGGCGCGCCTGGAGAGGGAGGGTCGAGAGTTAGAGAAAGAGGTCAGAGAGACAGGTGGCAGAGAGAGAGTGGGGCACAGAGAGGAGCGGCGGCAGAGACAGATGAGAGAGGGGCAGAGACACGGAGAGAGGGGCAGAGAAAGGGGGGGAAGGGAGAGGAGGTGTGGTAGTGGAAAGGGAGGGGGAGGTGGGGGTGGGGGGATGAGGGGATGGGAGGAGGAAAGAGGATGGTGGAGAGAGGGGGTGCAACGGGGACGGGGAGGGGGAAAGGGAGGGGGAGAAGGGGAGGTTGTGGGTGAGAGAGGGGAAAGGGTGGGGGGAGGGGGCAGCAGAGGGTGTGAGATGGGGGCAGGGAGGGGGGTGAGAGGGGCGAGGGGTGGGAGGGGAGGGGATGGGGGAGGACCGGGATGGGAGGGTGGTGGAGAGGCAGGGAGAGATGGGGGAGGGGGGAAGGGAGAAGGGGGAGGGTGAAAGGGAGGTTGAGGGGGAGGGGGGATGTAGGGAGGAGGGAGGTGATTTGGGGAAGGGAGGAGGGGGAAAAGGGAGGGGGAGTGGGGAGGTTGAGAGGGGGGCAGTGGGAGTGGGGAGGGTGTCCCAGAAGGGGGGCTGGGAGGGCAAAATAGAGGAGGGGGGAGAGGCCATAAATCTCTATCGACGGATATTGGTAAATCTTCTTTTTTCGGAAAATGTGATCACACAACAAAACAAATAAAATATAACACTCACATACATCATGACCAAGGTGCGGACCCGTTGGGTTCTGTTCCCCCAACGTGCAGATTGCGGGGGGGGGGAGGTGGCAGCATGTCGCGTCACACACACTAACTACCACCCCCACACACACGCTAACTACCGCCCTTGATATATATTTAAGTATTATTCATTTGCTCCTTTTACCCCATAACTGCCTATCCCCTGACACATAGCCCCTAACTTGCAGGCGTGATGAATAGAGGGGGGGCGGGTTGGAGGAGTGAGGGCAGATGAGAATGGGAGAGATAGAGAGGGAGGGGGCAGAGAAACGAAAGGGCAAGAAGTGACAGAGGTAAGAGACGGGGAGGAGGACGAGGAATGTGTGGGTGAGGGAGAGGGGTGGAGATGGGGTGGAGGTGGGGGGAGGGGAGAGGGAGATGGAGAGAGAGTGGGAGAGGGAGATGGGGAGAGAGTGGGGAGGGAGGGGAAGGAGAGAGAGGGGGATGAGGATGGGGGAGGGGGAGGGGAGGAGAGAGCAGCGAGGGTAAAGGAGGAGACAGGGGTAGGGGAAGGGGTGTGGTAGTGGGGTGGGGGGAGGGCAGGTGAGGGGGTAGAGATGGGTGATGGGGGAGTGAGATGTGGAAGAGGTAGGGGAAAAGTGAGGGAAGGAGAGGGGGATGGTGTAGGGGGAGGGGTGGTAGGTGGAGAGGAGTGGGAGAGAGAGAGAGAGGTGGGATGGTGTTTGAGAGAGAGAGAGAGTGAGAGATGATGAGAGAGAGAGACTTACAGCAGAAAGAGTATAGAGAAGAGAGAGAGGGCAGAGAGCGCGGGGTGAGCGAGGGGGGGCGTGAGGGAGAGTGACGGAGGAGGAGAGAGAGGGGTAAGGGAGAGGGGAGAAGGGGAGAGAGTGGGGAGGAGGAGATGGGGTGTGATTGGGGAGGGGGGAAGGGAGAGAGAGGGGGATGAGCATGAGGAGGGGGAGGAGAGCGGGGAGGGTAAGGAGGAGATAGGGGTGGGGGAAAGTTATGGGGTGGTAGTGCGGGGGGAGGGTAGAGCGTGAGGGAGTAGAGAGGGGTGGTGTGAGAGTTACACTTTATGCTCACAATTAATACTTCAAAGACTAAATCTTGGAAGCAAGAGATTTCTTTAGTTTACGAGTATGCAGACCGGGTGCCTCTCCAATGCGCGTAGACTCACGAAGCCAGAGAAATCATCACCCCTTTATACACAGATTCTTTACATTCAAACCTCCCCTCCGACCCTCTTCTACTTTCCAATCAGGGTCGGAGGTGCACAATCTGTAGGTACATCCCACCACCGTAACATCCCCTCGCACTCCATATCATACTTACATGGCATGTTCAAAACATGATCATGTAATGAGCAATTTCTTAAAACCAGGGGTGTGTTGTATATATTCATTTATTCTATTAAGCATGCTCAGTTGCTCATGACCTACCCTAGTTTTACTCACCCTTCTAGTGAACCCTCTCATGAGTCTCCTATATCAGTACTAAAGCTATGCATATAGTGACAAGGGTCCCATCTATCCACTCCCTTCACTGGATAGGGATCCCCATTCCCTCTACATCACTCCCTTTCTACGCGTTATACAATGCTATCACTTCTTACTCGAAGGACTCAAGGAGGATGGTCTGGCATACCTTCAGACACTGCTGTGTCCAGAATCCTCTCTCCAGTCCCATCTCTGTTTGAATTCTCTTTAAAACTCCTTTCTTTAATAGGGTTTAATCACTATTATCCCTCACAATCCTCCCTTTTTTCTTTTGCTACGCATGACTCATGATTAAACTTCCTCATTTTTAAGTTCCTTCAACTCGAACAAATGACAGTCACATTGTCCTAACCTTCTCCTCCTGGTAAATCATAAACTTCCCGTGGCCGCATTATCATTATTTTCTTGTTATTTCCCCTTTCTCTCCATAGGCATGACTACAGCTGCATCTGACTTATACTTCTGTAATCAGTCCCTAAAACAAGGGATACAACAGGGGATAAAGATCAGTCAGCAGCAGCCCCTGCACATAGAAACACAAGTCCCCCGTTCTCCACCATGTTTGTGTCTCCGAGGATGGGAATCCTACCATTGGGGTTCCCATAATCGAATTCCACTTTTGTATTGGAACTTTGCGCCAACTTACGGATCCCTTCTGATAATGTCCATCACTGCCTGTCCATTATCATCGATGTTCAAAACAGCATACCCATCCTTCTTCTGCCAGGAGGTAATCTAGGGCTAACCTGTTCTGGTATATCGCCTGCTCTCATCTGCGTCTGCTGCTTTGCCAGCAATCTCAGCGCGTCCCCGCAGTTTGGTGGTAATTACCCTCCAGTACTGCCTGTAGCCTTATGATCCGGTTTAAACATGTATACTGGTGTTAGGTAGCCCAGGGATACATCCTGTGCCCAAGTGGCTGGTCGTAGTATGAAGATGATCATTGCTGGTGGCATTCATTCATCTCTTCTCATTATCCAATGTCTATTTTTTACTCTTTTTCCGATTATAGGTCATCAAATACAGGTGTTCCTAACGACCAGACCTTCTTTGGTGTTTAACAGGAAGAATCCAGGTGCTGTACCAGTCCAATAAACAACAAGTCCAACACAATTTCAATTCATCGGTAACACGAGTATGCCTTGTATCCGCATATCCATAACAGTCCTTCAGCGGGCCGGTCCACTAGGGCTTGTTCCATTATATCTCGACTACTGGGATCCCCCTGGTGATAAGGTTATTCCCGGTGCAGTTCCATAGTTCCGGCTCTGATGTCCACTCCTTCGATCTCATACGGATAGCGCCAGTTGTTCCATATTTCTTAGATAGATACCATTTAGGCTCTCTGGCCACCACACTCGGACTGATTTGGACCACTGGGGGGACGATGCGGCGGTGGAAGGGGTGCTGCCTACTAGGATGGATCCTTTGCAGGGCTAGGATACACTCAGTCCCCGACTGGAGCGTCTGCCAGGACCCATACCAGGGGATCTCTGGTCTTGTCCAACTGTCAGATTCCACCCCATAGGTCCCATATTTCAACAATGCGATCCCTCCACGGCCAAACGTGAATTCATCAGGGGTCTCCGCAGACCCATCTGTTAGTCACATTCAGGGGTCCCAGATATTCGGGTGGCCAAGTCCACAAAAACAGGTTTTTTTCTCCTTCAGGGATTTCGATATGCTTCTTTATTTCTTCATACAGGTCTGTGTGCGCTTGAGGCTGAGTTATGTGGGGGAGGGGGCGGCTTAGTGACTACTACCTTAGTAACCTCTTTTATTACTTCTCCTTCGTCTTATCTATTGCCCATTTTACGATCTGTGAAGGGAAACTAATGTACACAACCCATTCTCTCTCCCTTGGCGGTAATGGCCCAAACTTACCTATATACCCCCTATTGCCTTGCCATCAAGACTCCTTTCCCTTCTTTTACAAATGGTTTCTAGTCTTTCGGTCATGGCATACTTGTTCACATGGGAATGATAGGTAATGATCTGGTTAATTACCCTCTGTATTGGAATAGCGATTGATAACATTTTCTATCACAATTTGATTAATTCTTTTACAACAATTACATACAAGCAAAACAATACCACGACTGCTCCTTTCATATGCAGTTATACATTCAATGCTATTTTTTAAAAAATTATGTTAGGGGTTTAATCCCGGTTCACCATCCACTGTTTCTCCTCACTCAGGAAGGGTGGATCGACGGGGTCCTTTTAACCGGATCGCGTGGGTCCACCCTTTTTCTTTGTTCGTATTGCTGTCTCGGTTGTCAGTAGTAATATAGGTACGAGTCCAGTCCACCTGGGCTGGAGTTTCTTTCTCCTTCCAATTTTTGACCTCAGTCCCAGTCCCCCTCCAGCCTTTACAGCATGTATCGGAAAGTCAAGTGGCGGCTTGAGCCAATATTCCTTTTAGTTTTAATTCTGTAAGTGACCGGGACACCGCCTGTACAATAGTTCTAAGATACATCCCTCCCTCAAAGGTTGGTGGTGTGCTTCCCCACCTTCAAAATAAGGCAATCCAAACAACATTCTAGGGAGGACACCGCAAGTCCTTTCGTGGTGCAGTCCACACCACTTCCCTTCCGTGGAGCGCCGGGCACCCAACTCCATTCATATTATCTTCCCCTCCTCCCGCGAGAATACAGGTATCCTCTCTATTCCCTCTCTGTCAACTAACGGTAATAGAGACAGCATTTTTAAAAAAAAAAACACCGTTCCTTCCGTCGCCGCTGTCTTTAAGGCGGTCATCTATCGACTGCCCTATTTCCTCTAGCATCCAGCGAATTCCCTCTCCAGTCTTCACTCCACCATGGTTGGCCTGCAACATGGACCACCGCTATTCTTTCTGGCAATTTTTAGTGCATCCAAAGGTTTTTTTTTTTTTTTTTTTTTTTGTTTTTTTTTTTTTTTGTATTTTTTTTTTTCTTTCTTCATTAACCTGTTGCATGAGCCAACTATCTTTTTCCCTCTAGCTTTAACATCCCTCTTTCCTGTCCAGATTTTCCCAAAGGTTGTACCCACACCAAAAGGCATGCTTGAATCCATATACACAGTTCCTATCTTTCCTCTTTCAATAGTTCCCAATGCCCCTCAGTAATCATACAGTTCCACGTTTGCACGGATCACTTCTCTGGTAACCTGCCTGCTTCCACTGTATTACAAACCGGTTATTATAGCATACCCACTATACCTTTTTCCGTCTATGCATCGAAGAAGATACCATCCAATGAACCATCATTCCTCCTGTCTCGAAGCGGTCGTTCTTCTAAATCTTCCCTACTCTTTGTCTGAAGTTACTATTAATCTCACTACAATCATGTTCTAATAACTCACCATCGCCTGCTCATCGCCTGCCGAGAACAAAAAACTGAGAGGGATTTAGGTTTTATCCGTTACTACTATGTTCAAACATTCTTCTCCCATAAGTATTATACCTCATACTTCCAATTCTAAGAATCCGTCAAACCACGACTGGACTTCTGAGTTAGGTATCGTGCCGGACCAGTGTGGGGAGTGGACAACCACCAGCAAGCAGTTCCCTGCCAAAGCGTCAATTTCCTACTTTCTCCTGCCACTAACACAGCTGTTTTGCCGCTATCCTATGGCTTGAATACATCTGGCCATCCCCGCGAAACTGATCCAAGAGTTTGGAGAGGAACACGACGGGCTGCCGCTTCCCTCCTTACTCCCAGCCCGCAATTCCATTTTCTGCGATTCACAGAAAAGATGAATGGCTGTCAATAGACGCGGAGAGCCATTACAGGGCAGTGATTAAACTTTTCTTTTATAATAATTTCCTAAACTGGTGTTTCGTCCCCCGGATTCCCCCACTTTAACTTTATCATTTTCTCACCTAATTTATCATAATGAGTAAACCTAACCTGTCGGTATCAGTCATCTATCCATAATCTACAATATCCAATCAGTCCAGAAACTTCCTAATCTCCTTCTATTTCATTATCTCGGAACATTGGCAGTCCCGGTACTTCCCACCGTCTAATCCTTTCCGGGTTTATTCTCCTTTTCCCATCGCTTATCAGGTGTCCTAGATATTTAACTTCTCGTTCATACAAACTGTAATTTACTTTTAGACAGGAACTCTCAACCCCTTTTCCGCCCCCAGAAAGTTCAGGATGGCTATTGTTTGCATCCTTAAAACTGGCCTCCTCTTCTTCCCCTGATAGTAATCATAACTAAAATCGTCCACATACCTGCAACAGCTGTGGTCTCATCAGTCCTCGTAACGTCCTCTACTAATACTTGTTTCTAATATCTGCTGTCCAAACAGGTCGGCGGGGACGTCTGTAAGATCCCTGAGGGAGTGCAGTCCCCACCGAACTGCTGTTTCCTTTGGTCTCTGGGTTTTCCCATTCAAACGCAACAAAGGTCCCCTGCTCTCTTCAGCCAGGGGGACACAGCTCCAAAAAGCGTCTTTTTAAATCTAAAATCTACCACAGCACGCACTGAACCACTTGTGATTCGGGGGTATCCGTCCATTAATGGTATATACGGAGTTCGGGACTAACCGGTGTCCGACTTTCTGAACTACCTTATTTAATTCCCTGAATCCTGGACCAATCTAAACGTCCCGTCGGTCTTCCTTACGGGGGATACGGGTTGGTTATATGGGACATACAACTCCCTAAAACAACCGTCCTTTTAGGTAAGTTCTCTATAAATGGCTTGAAGTCCTCTTCTTCCTTCCGCATATAAATTGTATATTGGCCTTGGATACCACGTAACTATCTCACTTTCTTTTTTCAGAGCTAGTTTCAAAGGGTGGGATCTGCAGCCCCACCCCGGTTTTCCTTCCTTGCCCACACCATGCGGTACTAATTCTTCTTTCCCCCCTCGACCATACCGTGGTCAATTTATACAAATGAACAATATCCTGTCCCTCCTACGGGGGCTGTTTCCCATTCCAATTGATTTTGTAAGTCTCCTCCCCATCAAATTTAATCCCTGCCTGGGGTACAAGATTAAAATCTTCCATAGTTCTCCCGATTCTCACATATTTCACACCACCACACACCAAGCCTTCTTAACCATCGGGTAATTTCATCACCTACCCCCTTCTACCCCCCTGAATTCTAACTTGTTTTTACCCAATCTCATTCCTAATTCTGGTACCTTAGTTACACCTCGAGTCTTTCTGCTCCCGTATCTACCATAAATATCATATCCTCTCCCCTGGGGTCCTAATCTCTTCAAGTTTTACCCAAGGTTCCCAGTTGTGTATCCCATACACCCCAGAGGAGTCGAAACCCCCCTGACATCCCCTATTCTTCCTCCATGAGTGCGTACGACTGCACCTCCCGTCGTCAGCTTGGGACCATTCCAGATCTATGAATGACCCGGCCTTTACAATAATAAACACCGGGGTGGCCCTCGGCCCCGGTTGGTTTTTACCAAAAAAAAATAAACCCTCCTGATCCTTGTATCCTTGTTTTCCCAGGGGACCCCAACTTCGGTCCCTCCATTCTCCTCTTCCTCGTCCTCTAATACACCAGCTTCCTCTTTCCCCGGTCTCCTCCACGAGCACCCGGCCTTCTATCAACCTTCGATTCCCCCCTTCTGTATCTCCTTGCTGTCCTGCTTGCAACATCATTTTGCCTTTCCCTTCCTGTTTCTTCCTCATCTCCCGCCTTACATTTAACCTTTTGAGCCGTCTGTTAACAACTGATTCAAATGTTTTTTCATTCCAATCTTCCAATTTTTCCAATTTCTTCTAATTCATCCGCTAATGAAGTATTGTTACCAAATTAACCTTCAAACAACGTGCGACCTGCGACGTCGGTATCATGGTCTATCCCCGAATACTGCTGGACAATCTTCCTTAATCTTTGTAAGAACACACTGTTGGAGTGAAGTTCCGTCCCTTGTACTGCTGATTTTTCAAAGCCCGTGTCAAAAATTTCTGTCCCTTGGGAACGGCTTCTCTGATCCCCCTGGATTATTATCTCCCTGGAGATCTCTCAACTTTTTTCCCTTTCCTTCCTCTGTTTGGATACTCCAATTCGGCGCCATGATGGGATATTTTTCCTTGCTCCTGCACTCCGCTCGCCCGCGTCAGCCACAACCCCTTAATCCTCCAGGCCTTTATTCCCGCCTTCTTACCATCTGCCTTTCTTCTGAAGTAAACAAACTCCCAGTATCGACATCATTTCCTCCTCCATGTATAAAACATTTTGGCTCCAGGAACTGATCTATTTGTTCAGCCGGATCCACCAAACGGGAAGAAGGGGTCTTCCAATAAACTTTTCATCTCCTTTTTTTAAGTTTCTCACCTCCATACTAGGTGAGAGGCAACATTTACAAATCCCGATCCCCCCGGCATTTCCCCCTCTAACGGGACCCCTCCTGAGGGGACTTCATTCGAACAGACCGCTTCTAGATCTCTGTTTCCCTGCCCTCGTTTGAGATCGCGTCCTCCGACATAGAACTGCCCTGGGCACCCGTCTCATCCTCGTCCTCACTTTTATTTTCTTCTTCTCTCCTTAATCTGAACTGGCTCTTCTTCTTCACACTTCTACATTCTGTAATTCTCTATCTCTGTCTCTTCTGAAGACAGAAGGCGGACAGTTACTGCCGATCCGCTCTGGCTTAGTGGGACCTCCTGGGCAGATGCAGCCGGCGCTGAAGGGGGATATATTTGGGGGCTGGGATTCATATGCGGGGCATCTCCTTAGGTGATTCATACACAATTGTGGCGCAGATCAGGTTCATCCTGCTCTCTTTCCGTCTTTAAGGGAAACATCCCATTATTGGGTTTCCCAGCACTGGGCATATTCCTTTTCTATTTGATTCAGCGTTTGTCTCTCCATTCACAAAAACATTCAACGCCTGTCCTCACCCAGTCCTCATTTGATACCCAACCGCGGGCCACCACCACACAACGACTGCGCTCCTCATACCAAATTTCCCTCGAATAGCTCGCTTCGGGCCACTCAAAAATAACAGAAACTTTAATCATAGTTTTCTCTCTACTCATACCGCCCGTGGAGTTCCTTCACTCCCATCCATACAACATTCGCCCCAACAGACTATCGGGCGGAATGTTAGGCTGCCTAAAAAGAATCAGTATGAGCCTCATCCTGTTTCCCTCAATAGACCACAACTTACTATCTCCCGTTCCGGTTTCCCATTATCTCGTCGGACTATTTCCCCGTCCGACAGACCCCGGTCGCCATGAGGTAATACTTAAATCGTTTATCTTAAACTCATGGTCCTGTCACAAGAATCGCTCGGATAAATCTCAAGTACGAAAAAAAAAACCGTCCCGTACGTATTTAACCGTTACACCCCCTCGTTTCTTCCCAGTCTTTCTCCCACCAGATAACACTCGCTCAAACTGCTGATGGCAATCAAGGAGATCGGAGACTGCTGAAATTCACAGGGTGCAACGAGGGTAGTCGGGGGGTCGGGGCAAGGTGCCCCCGCCCCGAGGTGCCTTTCTTTATACGCTCCTGAGTAAGGTGCGTTGTGCCAGCCAAGCAGTCCGGAGTGGCCATCCGGAACAGAGCCCCAATTTGTGAGGTACACTTTTATGCTCACAATAATACTCAAAGACTAAAGATCTTAGAAGCAAGAGATTTCTTCTTTATTTTACGAGTCTGCAGACCGGTGCCTCTCAATTCGAGACACACCGAAGCCAGAGAAATCACCCCCTTTTAATACAAGAATCTTACATTCAACCTCCCCTCCGGACCCTTCTCCAATCAGGGTCGGAGGTGCACAATCTGTGGTACATCCCACCCGGAACATCCCCGGTCGCACCTCCCATATCAATACGCATTGCATGTTCAAACATGATCATGGTAGAG